>JALDNG010000623.1:0-94949 GCA_024349245.1 Neodontobutis hainanensis
ATAGATAGATAGATAGATAGATAGATAGATAGATAGATAGATAGATAGATAGATAGATAGATAGATAGATAGATAGATAGATTTATTGTCATTACACATGTACAAGTACAATGTAATTAAAAAGGAAATAGATTTCACGCCAATGCAGCCATTTTTCGCCACAAAGATGATCTTCATGAAAAAGAAATAAGGCATTTTACAGACATAGCAGACATCAACATAACTACAGTTGTAGTTACACATTACACACATACTTGCAATAACAGTAGCCTTTACAACATACGTAACATAAATAAATATTACAGCACATGCAGTCACGTGATGGGATTTTCCAGTGGCGATTACGATTGTGGGGGAAGGAGGTAGAGTCAAACAGGGTCGGACAGATGTCAAAATGGCAGACGATTGGGGAAGTAAAGTCAAGGCCTCTGTTGGGCGATGTGTTGGCCGTGCGTTGGAGAGGCTCAGTGGCCTTGAGGGAGGACGGGAAGTCTCAAGAGGATAAGATAAGACCCAGCAGCCGGCTAGGCTTCCAAGAGGGACAAGCCGTGCGTCCATTTCGTGGAGTAACCTTGATGTTTCCTATCCCTGTCAGGCCTGACACAGTACAACGCAGCTCACCGGTCAGTTTTCTTGATGTTATCCACTCTTCTCTGGATGAAACCCCTTCATATCTGTTAAGCAGTGTAGTAGCTCACAGGTCTGACTCCTGGTGTTAAAGTCTTTTCTGTATGTACACAGTCCGTGCTGAAGGTGTCGAGTCAGCTCCTCGGATTGTGCGACTCTTTGATGTAATCCTTTAAATGTCACAGAAACACAGTTTATCGGTTCTTAGGAGTCCAGCAGGCGGTAGAATCCAGGAATAAGAGAAAAGTGCAAGAGACGACGAGATGAAACGAGACAGAGAAGCACACACTGATAAGCAGACCGCAGGAGCAGAGGGTAAAGATGTCCGCCTTATCCAAGAGCAGGAAATGAAAGTATTGTTCCTGACCAGGTGAGGGATGTAGCAGTTCCTTCAGTCCAGACTCACCTCATACGTTGTCATCACATTTGGAAAGCTACTCGTGCTGCTGTAAAGTGCACGGAAGAACAAAATTGTGAGATGGCTAATAGACATTGCAAACCGACTCCATCGTCACCGACCTGGCCAGTCTACCCCAGATCTCCCCTCTGGGTGGTATCCCGCAAGTTGGCACCCCGCTTTGTGGGCTCTTTTGTTGTTGACATAGTCATCAACACCCTCTGTTGTCAGCCTGAAGCTGCCACCATCTCTGGATGTTCATCCTACCTTCCACGTGTCCCTCCTCAAGCCAGTCTCATGTAGTCTTCTAAGACCTCCAGCTGAAGCCCTCTGCCCACCCAGTTGGTTGATGGTCACCTTGCACTCACTATTTGCTGGATCCTGGATGTAGGTACTACCAGCCTTTTAATTCTACAGTGCTTTCTGCACAAACATAACATAAAAACACCCAACTACTGAGAAGTACATTTACCCACTTACTGAATATCACAAATAATGTACTATGCACACTATTCACTTTTTCAAGCAGTAATTATAAAGCTGATAACAATCAGAACATTTCATTAACAGCCAACTCTAACAGACACAGTGTTTTCATGGAAACTACATGAAATAGTAAAGTGTGTTTAGCCAAGTATACACACTGAATCCATGGCAACACTGAACTTTGTTAAAAGTTTAAATCCACAAACTACACAAACACATGATAGTCTGAAGTAAGAGGATCCATATCTAATGTCTCTAATTTTGTACAAGCAGATGCTTTTTCCCAAGCGACTTACATGAAGCTTCCATTCCCCAGTGTTAAAGCTGGAGGCAAGGCGGGTTAAGTGTCTTGCCCAAGGACACAACAACAGTATGAACTATGAACTCTGGGAGAGCAGGAATCGATCTGCCTACCTTCCGGTTGAAGAATGACCACTCAACCACTAAGACAGTGCGCCCTAAATGTTAATGTTTCCATCACAGGAGTATTATTTTAAAGCATTTATACGCTATTGTTACGGCAACAAAAAAGAACATTAAATTAAAGAGAAAGAAAGTCAGTTAAGTTGAATTTCTAGGAAAAGGTAAGTTCTCAAACAAGTGACAAATAGAAATTAGGCCAATCAGAGGCCGTTTTGAGTCTGGACCAATCAGAGGCCGTTTTGAGTCTGGACCAATCAGAGGCCGTTTTGAGTTTGTTGGCGATAGTCCCTGAGTCGACTGAGTTGAGATTAAAACAGGACTGAGTCAGGTTCAGGCTCCAACAGTGAGATCAAGAGACTTGTGTCGTCTTCAGTGAGACACAGCAGCTGCTTTTACTCAGCGTTTTGAGGCGAATGCAATTGCATTGGATGAGATTGAACAAAACTAAAGCCTCTTTTTTCTGACTCTAAATTTGTTCAATATTTTATTTTGATTTAGTCATGTACATGGTGTGATGTGCATCTGTCATAAATGGAGTTAAATCTCAAATGGTTACGACTTAAGAGTGAAATGTTTGAGAAATGTGTGTTGCTTTGTGACTGAAACTTGTCTAAAACTGGCCTTAAGTAGGACTTGTCACAGTTTTAAACCAAGTCTAGAACTAAACTGGAACAGTTAAATGCTGTCTTCTTGTTTTTTGTGGCTGTGGGAAACGTGGATGTGGACTGAACTTTGAAGGAGAAACATGTGGAACTGTTGCTCGTCTTGGTTCTGGTTTGGTTCTGACTGAGCTGTTTCTGTGAACCATGTGAAGCTGGGTTTTCAAACCAAAAGGAGTCCTGAGTTTCTGTCTCAGTCTTCATTTTGTTTAGTCCTGGTTTATGTTGAGTTGATTGTTTTTGTAAATTCTTACACTGTGTAATATTTATAATACAACAGACTGTTTTTCCAACAGAGGTTATTGTGTGAGAGTAAAATGCTCTGAACAGACTCATGTCCAGTTTCTAAACCAAAAGGAGGACGATGGGAAACTCCAGTCAGGTTTCATATTTCACTCTGGGAGCCTACTTTGACACTGGGCCTTTGAGATGGCTGTATTTTCTGCTCATAATGTCTGTGTATGCTCTGATAGTGCTGTCCAACCTGCTTCTCATCGTCGTCATCTGTTTGAACAGAACTCTACACGAACCAATGTATGTTTTTCTCTGCAGTTTATTCATCAATGAACTTTACGGCAGCACTGCTTTATTCCCGTTTCTTTTATCTCAGATCCTCAAAGACGTTCACACTGTTTCTTCTTTGCTCTGTTTCCTACAGGTCTTCCTACTTTTTTCGTACGGCACTATAGAAATAATAAACCTTGCTGTCATGTCGTACGACAGATATTTGGCCATATGCTTCCCTCTTCAGTACAACACTCAGATGAACCACAGGAAAATAGCCATCCTCACTGCTTTTCCCTGGCTCTACTCTTTTGTTTTTGTTAATATTCTGATTTCTCTAAGTTCTTCTTTAAAACTATGTGGGAACGTCATTTCCAAAGTCTACTGTGATAACTACTCCATTGTTAAACTCTCTTGCTCGACACATCAGTCAATAACATTTACGGACTCATTGCCACCACAATGAACGCCTCTTTGGGCCTTTAATTTTCATGTTATGGACTTATATCTGCATTTTTAAAGTGTGTTTTTCCAGTTCAAAGCAGACGAGGCAGAAGGCTGTTGCCACTTGTACGCCTCACTTGGCCTCGTTGTTAAATTTCTGCTGCGGATGTTTCTTTGAAATCGTTCAGAGCAGATTTGACATGAGTCGTGTTCACATGACGCTGAGGATTTTCCTCTCGTTGTATTTTCCGATGTATGCGCCACTGTTTAACCCTTTAATGTACGGACTCAAACTGTCAAACATCAGACAAATGTGTAAAACCTGCTGCTGACCAATAAACAGATGAGAATAGTTAGTAGGTCTGCTTTGGTTTATTGTTTTTCTGTGCACTGTATAAAATATAGAAGCAAAGTGTTCACATCTGTGAAAGTGTTGCTTTCGTCCTAGACCCATTACATTCAGTTTCTGTCCTACAAAACCCCTTTAAGTACTAAACCAAACAGATTTAATATAAATTGAATTAAGTCATGGAAGAAAAAAAGCATAATCCATACGTGTCTCCCTTTGAAAGCCCTGTCTAAACAAACAGTTCATTTTCATTCACATATCTTTTGTCATGTTAAAATATATTTCCCTGTCCACATGAGAACAAATGCAGGGTGTATTAAGTGCATATTCAAATACTTAATGTTTTTCTTAATCCTGCATGCACACTTTTTGTCATTTCTTTCACTTAATATCAGTCTGTGAGCTTCTGTAACAAGTGAATTTCCGACTCTGTGATCAATAAAGTCCAGTCTTATCCTAAATGAGGAATAACCTTGTGACTCACTGTTTCATCTATATTATTATTTAAGAAGAGACATTGCTTTGGTCTGAGGAGGGTCATTATTCAGGATTTATTTCACCTTGAATGCTGCCTGTTCAAACTGCTGCCTCCTAGAAGACGTTACAGGCCTATTAAGGCATTTCGTATGTGACAGGTAAACATGGCAAACAAGACGCCATATCAGCCTTTTGTTGGGGAACATAGACTTTTAGCTTTAATTTGTGGGCCATTGCCAAAGCAACACAGTTGACTTTAAGGTGGCATTAGTCTTGTCATGTCCTAGTGTTGTGTGTTTATCTGTTTATGTATTGTATTTCACTTCCTGTGTTTTATTGTGGAATCACTAAACCCTGTCTGTGTTCCAGATTGTCTTCCTGCCCTGGTGTCTTTCCCTCCACTGTGATTACCTGCTCCGCCCTAATGTGTTCCACCTGTGTCTCATTGTGTTCCCTTTATAGTCTGTGTGTTTTCCCCTGTCCTGTGCTTGTCTTTTCCTTAGTGTGAGCTTTCCAGCGTTTCTTTGTATTGCATTTGATAGAGTCTAGTATTTTTGACCCTTGCCTTGTCTTGTGATTACGTCTCGGATTTTGGAATTGTACTTTTGCCTCGGAAAATAAAGAACGTCAAAGCTCTGCCTTTCGTGGGATCTGCTTTGTGAGTCCTTTTGCCTGTCCCTGACAGTACAATCTGGGCACTAACATGGACTCCGCAGATCCAGTGCGTGCCGCTCTGCAGGCACAGGGACAACGGATTCATCACCAGGAGGAACAGGTGGTGTTGCTCCAACGTGAGATGAGGGCTTCAGCAGAGAGCCATGAGCGGGCTTACTCCCACCTGTCTACACAAATTGGATATGTCGTTGAACGGATGCAGAGGCAGGAGGCTGCGTCATTGTCAGCGGAGAGTGCGGTTACTGACCAGATGCCAGCTGAAGCGACCCCGAGAACGGTCATTCGTGAGCCAGCACATATCCGGCTGTCTAGCCCGGAGAGATTCACGGGTGAGTCGGAGATTGTCGTCCTTCTTGTCCCAATGTAAGCTGCACTTTGAGTTTCAGGAGTCCTCTTTTCCATCAGATCGGGCTAAGATAGCTTACATTATCTCATATTTGTCCGGTCGTGCGAGAGCATGGGCCACAGCTGAATGGGATAGAGATTCAGCAGCTTGCAACTCGTTACCTTTGTTTTTAGAGACATTTACTCGAGTTTTTCAAACCATCACTCCGGGCCGTGAAGCAGCGAAGGCACTAGTAACGTTGAAACAGGAACGCCGGCGTCTTTGATTATGCTATTGAGTTTCGCACATTAGCAGCAGACAGTGGGTGGAATCAACTAGCTCTTGTGGATGCATTTTTCAATGGTCTGTCTGAAAGAGTCAAGGACTATCTGACCCCGCTTGATCTACCCACCGAACTCGACGCTCTAATTGCTTTGGCGTCTAGGATTGATAATAGACTTCAAGAGAGTGAGATTCCGCTCTCAATCTGACTGTTACCTGGGAAGGAGGGGGCCTCTAGGAGGAGGTTTTTCGGTGCCCGCTAGTTCTGCTCCTGCCTCCTCTCTTCTAACTGAGGAACCCATGCAGATGGGTCGGACCAGGCTCTCTTCTGCTGAGAGGAATCGACGCATGAGGGAGGCGTTGCATCTACTGTGGTCAGCTGGGCCATTTCCTCTCCACGTGTCCAGTGAGACGAGAGGTAGATCACCTGGACCCTCTATTCTGGTAAGCCCGGCTATCATCAAGACTGATATCAGTCGACAACTCTCCAAGATCCGGTTAACTAACACTCCTCACTCTCGCAGCCTTCCAGCACTTATTGATTCGGGAGCTGATGCCAACTTTATGGACAGCGATCTTGCTGCTGGGTTGGGACTAACCATAATTCCTTTGGACTCACCAAGGGAGGCTACCGCTCTTGATGGTCGGCTTCTATGCACTGTTACTCATCACACTAGCCCTGTAGTTCTGTCTTTTCCGGATCATCATTCCGAGAGACTCAGTTTTTTCCTGTTTCACTCATCCCTGCACCCTGTGATCTTGGGCTACCCCTGGCTCATTCTACATAACCCGCACCTAGACTGGTCATCGGGAGTTATATTATCGTGGGGAGATCAGTGCAGACCCCGGTGTTTCCAGTCCTCCTCTTTAGTTCCTGATGCGGGTGGAGAGACTCTCTCATCAGAGGAGACCCCGTGCGCAGAATTGGCTACAGTTCCTGAGGTCTACTGGGGACTACGAGAGGTGTTCAATAAGGTAAAGGCAACCACCCTTCCACCACATCGGCCGTATGACTGTGCCATCGAACTCCCTGGAGCTTTTCCACCTAAGGGACGTCTGTACTCCCTATCCAACCGTGAGCGGGCTGTCATGGATGAATACATAGATTCTTCACTCAAGACTGGTATTATCCGTCCTTCCTCCTCTCCCGCCGGTGCTGGATTCTTCTTTGTTGATAAGGACAAGACGCTTCGTCCTTGCATCGATTACCGGGATTGAATGACATCACAGTGAAGAACAGGTACCCCCTTCCATTAATCGCCTCTTGTTTTGAACTGTTACAGGGGCTAAAGTTTTTACGAAGTTGGACTTAAGAAATGCATATCACTTGGTCAGAATCAGAGAGGGTGACGAGTGGAAGACTGCTTTCAACACCCCTAGTGGCCATTACGAGTACTTAGTGATGCCATTTGGGTTGACTAATGCGCCTGGTTTTTCAGGCTCTGGTTAATGATGTACTAAGAGAAATGCTGAACAAGTTTGTCTTCGTGTACCTTGATGACATTCTCATTTTTTCCCTGATTTAGAGACTCACATTGTTCATGTCAAGCAGGTGCTTGGCAAACTTCTGGAGAATCAGCTGTATGTTAAGGCTGAGAAGTGTGAATTTCATGTACCTTCAGTGTCATTTTTAGGAATGGTAATCGCAGAGGGGGTGCTGAAGATGGACCCGGGCAAGATTCAAGCCGTGGCTGAGTGGCCTACCCCCTCTTGTCGTAAGGACGTTCAGCGCTTCCTAGGATTTGCCAATTTTTACCGCAAGTTCATCAAGAATTTCAGTTCTATTGCAGCTCCGTTGCACCTCTTCCAAGGTCCAGTTTTCCTGGTCTCCTAGGGCTCAGGCTGCCTTCCAATGGTTGAAAGACTGTTTTACATCCGCTCCTATACTCGCTCTTCCAGACACCAACCGTCAGTTCATGGTAGAAGTGGATGCTTCGGATTCGGGAGAGGGGGCAATTCTGTCACAGAGGTCAGTCGATGATGATAAGATACATCCTTGTGCGTTCTTGTCAAAGAAGCTTTCTCCAGCAGAACAGAATTATGATGTTGGAGATGGAGAGTTGCTGGCAATTAAAGTAGCTCTGGAGGAGTGGAGACATCTCCTGGAGGGTACGCCGCAACCTTTTCTAGTTTGGACTGATCACAAGAATCTGGAATACCTTAAGGCAGCCAAGAGACTGAATCCCCGACAGGCCCGATGGGCTCTATTCTTTTCCAGATTTAATTTCACCGTATCATATCGCCCAGGCTCCAAGAACATCAAGGCTGACTCTCTCTCCAGACTGTTTCTCCCTGACAGAGACCCTAAAGAGGCTTCCCCCATCCTGCCAGGCTCCTGTTTCTTGGGGGCCATTACCTGGGGCATCGAGAGAAGGGTCAGGGAGGCTCTTCGAGCCATTGAGGCGCCACCGGGGGTTCCACCTAATCGCCTGTTTGTACCACCAGCACTACGAGGACAGGTAATATCTTGGGCTCATTCGTCGCGGGTGTCCTGTCATCCTGGAGGCGAGGACACTGTTTAGAGCTCAAGAGAGGTACTGGTGGCCAAACATGAAGAGGGAGGTTACTGAATATGTGGCAGCTTGTGATATTTGCTCCCGCAATAAGACCTCCAATTCGCCCATCTCTGGTCTGCTGCATCCATTGCCTGTACCCCATCGTCCTTGGTCGGACATCTCGGTGGATTTTGTTACTGGGTTACCTGTTTTGGAGGGTAACAATACTGTGCTTACTGTGGTAGATAGGTTCTCCAAGATGGTGCGGTTCATCCCTCTGCCCAAACTGCCTTCTGCTAAAGAGACGGCAGAAGTTTTATTAAGTCAGGTATGCAGAATTTTTGGTTTCCCCAGGAACGTGCTGTCCGACCGTGGCCCGCAGTTTGTAGCAGGTTTCTGGAGGGCTTTCTGCAGCCTTGTGGGAGCAACTGTCAGTCTGACTTCAGGCCATCATCCTCAGACCAATGGACAGACTGAACGGGTCAATCAGGATTTGGAGGTGGGATTAAGATGTCTGACCTCGAGGAACCCCACATCTTGGAGTAAGGTACTGGGATGGTTGGAATACGCACATAACACTTTGCCGAATGCATCTACTGGTCTGTCACCATTTCAGTGTGTTTTTGGATATCAGCCACCCTTGTTTCCTGCTTTAGAGCAAGAGGTCAGTGTTCCATCTGCTCTGGCCTTAGTTCGCCGTTGCCGCCGCACATGGAGTCAGGCTCGACAATCCCTTCTAAGGAGCTCCGACCTATACAAAACAGTTGCTGATCGAAGGAGGAGGGAGGCTCCAACTTACCGAGTGGGACAGAGGGTGTGGCTATCCACTAAGGATATCCCATTACGAGTAGAGTCCCGTAAGTTAGCACCAAGATTCATTGGTCCTTTCCCTGTGTCCAAAGTCTTGAACTCTGTTGCGGTCAGACTAAAGCTCCCTGGGACTATGAAGGTCCACCCAACGTTTCATGTAAGCCGGATAAAGCCTGTAAGGGAGAGCTCTTTGGATCATTGATGGTGGGCCGGTGTATACGGTGCGGAAGTTGATGGCAGTTCGTCGCAGAGGGCGAGGGTTCCAGTACCTTGTGGATTGGACGGGATACGGTCCCGAGGAGAGATCCTGGGTACCGGCCAGGAACATTCTGGACCCTGACCTCATTCGGGATTTTCACCATCGCCACCCACAGGATCCTGGGCCGTCCGGTGATGGCTCGTAAGGGGGGGGGGGGGGGGGTACTGTCATGTCCTAGTGTTGTGTGTTTATCTGTTTATGTATTGTATTTCACTTCCTGTGTTTTATTGTGGAATCACTAAACCCTGTCTGTGTTCCAGATTGTCTTCCTGCCCTGGTGTCTTTCCCTCCACTGTGATTACCTGCTCCGCCCTAATGTGTTCCACCTGTGTCTCATTGTGTTCCCTTTATAGTCTGTGTGTTTTCCCCTGTCCTGTGCTTGTCTTTTCCTTAGTGTGAGCTTTCCAGCGTTTCTTTGTATTGCATTTGATAGATTCTAGTATTTTTGACCCTTGCCTTGTCTTGTGATTACGTCTCTCGGATTTTGGACTTGTACCTTTGCCTCGGAAAATAAAGAACGTCAAAGCTCTGTCTATCGTGGGATCTGCTTTGTGAGTCCTTTTGCCTGTCCCTGACAAGTCTAAGAGATTTATTTTTGGTTGTTGTGACAACATGGATGTCTGTGCCAAATTTTGTACATTTATTCATTAATTTTCTTCCTTTCAGTCCCATTGCGGGTGACTGGAGCCTATCCCAGCAGCTTTGGGCCTGAGGCGGGTACACACCCTTGACAGTGGCCGGTTAGCTGCAGGGCTGACATTTAGACACAGAAGTGACACACTACCAAACTCACGACCTTCTTGCTGTGAGGCAGAAGCGCTAACCAGTCTATGTACAACAAATTATATTCTTGTTTGTCACACAAGTATTTTTTTCAAACCCATTTTAACTTTTCCGTAATAAATTTGTTCATCCCAGGGGATTGAATTAATAATTAATAGTTACAAATATTTGAGTGTTGCAAAAAATTTATTGTTTTTAAAAAAAATGTGTAATTGCAGCAATGGCACACAAAAAACATAATACTTTTGAGAAAAAAATTAATGTAAACGTAATTATCCTGTGCAAATGTTATTTTCAGATGGTAAATTTCAGACAAAGATGGCAACCTTCCCGTTTGTTTGTGAGGGTGGCCATAATAATATGGGTTAGTTCCCTATCAGAAGCTACACTCGATGCTGCGTAGCATACGCTATGTGGAACATTCTTTGTGTGACCGGTTGTGAAGCACGTGTGTCAAACACACCAAGAATTGGTTTATTATACCTCGGTTGGTGACGCAGCTCATCAGCGGCAGCTGTGTGATTGCGGGCACCTGAACAGAGGGGATAAGAACGCATGATGCGGGAGCGTCTTCAGGTTTCTTTGTCTTCAGATCGCATTGTGTGAAGTGTGAGCAAACCTACTCTGTGTGCCAGCACAAAAAAACAAAGTGAACAAGTCAGCGACTTTGTAGATAAAGCAATAAACGCAGTATATATATAGGGTTAGGGTTAGGGTTAGGGTTATATATATATATATATATATATATATATATATATATATATATATTGGAGAGCATTAAATTAAATATCATGGCTGGGCTCATGAAGAGACGTGTTCTTCTGTGCCAGAGGCACATTTTTAATGAGGATCAACATGAGTTTTGTTTTGAGTGCATGTGGGAAGATCAAGCAAGCGGCCCTCGGACTTTCTGGGGAGTGTCAACACTACGATTTTTAGCCTGTTAAGATCCTACGTGCCCAGGTCGCTTTCTTTAAAAAGGAGCAAGCCGTCTTCACACTCCGGTCGTGGGGTTTGCGTGTTGAGTCCTATGTCCCTCGTGCTATCGCCAGTTGAGGCGGACACCGGCACTGTGCTCGGGCGGCGCGCTCTGGTGCTTCTGGCGAGCATGTCGATGAAGCCTCATCCCTGGCTTCTGTGGGAGCTGCAGCCTCAGAGCACTCCTCCTGGTTTGACGCGGCGTTAGACCTCTCTCCGTGCAACTAAGCAGGCGGCGCACGCTATTGGCTGCTCTATGTCTGCTTTGGTTGATATCTATATGTCTCAGGAGCTAGTGCTTCGACACCAGGATGTCGTCTAGCTCATCTCGACTCTCTAGGCTTGAGACTCAACACCGAGAAGAGCGTTCTCTCGGCCGCCCAGAGGACAACATATCTAGGGATTGTTTGGGACTCAACCAAGATGCAGGCACATTTGTCTCCTGCACGTGTCGGGTCCATTCTAACTACCCTAAAGGCTATTAGGCTAGGCCAGGAAGTGACTCTGCACTTCTTTTAAAGAATATTGGGTCTCATGGCATCTGCATCCTCGGTAATATGTTTGGGCCTTATGCACATAAGACCGTTTCAGCTGTGGCTCAGAACCAGGGGGTTTCATCCAAGGGCCAACTCTCTGAGGCAAATAAGGGTTACGCGCCGAGGGCTTTGTACCCTATCTGTGTGGTTCAGACCCCAGTTTCTCACTTTCGGTCCCACTCTAGGTCCATGTTGTCATCGCATGATGCTAACAACAGATGCATTTCTCACAGTCTTAGATGGCCATCCAGCCCAAGGGATATGGAGAGGCCATCTTCTCGCATGGCACATCAATTGCCTCGAGATGAAGGCTGTATTTCTGGGGCTGTACTTCCTCCAGCAGCTAAGGGGCTACCATGTCCTATTACAAGTGGACAGCACAGCGGTGGTCTCTTACATAAATCGTCAGGGCGGACTGCGTTCGTGCCGCTTGAACAAGCTAGCGCAGCAGGTGCTGCTTTGGGATCAGGACAAGTTCCTGACCCTCATGGCAATTTATATCCCCGGCCACATGAATATGGGAGCAGATTTATTGTCCAGACAGTCTGTGACACATGGGGAGTGGAAACTCCACCCCAAGGTAGTGAGCCAAATCTGGGAAAGATTTTACGAAGCAGAGGTGGACCTCTTTGCTTCACAGCAGACAACACAATGTCCCCTCTACTTCTCTCTGACTCCTCTGGACGCAATGGCCACATGCGTGGCCCAGACTGCACCTTTATGCGTTTCCTCCGGTGGCTCTGCTCCCGGGAGTCCTGGTGAAGGTTTGTCAATGGGGGTCGCGCCTCTTACTAGTAGCGCCCCGTTGGCCAACCAGAGTGTGATTCTCAGACCTAATATCTCTCCTCGACGGCTCGCCATGGGCGATTCCGACCAGGAGGGATCTCCTTTCTCAGGCACAGGGGACAGTCTTTCATCCCCGGCCCGAGCTCTGGAACTTTTACGTCTGGCCCCTGAGGGGGACCATTTAAGAGACATCGTTGTGATGTTGTAGAGACTATTTTCAGTGCTAGGTCTCCCTCTTCTAGAAGAGCCTAATCCTGCAAATGGCGTGTCTTTGATGCCTAGTGTGCTACACACCATACAGACCCAGTCCACTGCCAGATTGTTTCAGTGTTGAAGTGTCTGCAGGACAAACGGTCCTCGGGCACTAATCCGAGCACACTCAGGGTCTTTGTGGCAGCAATTTCGGCTTGCCACGCCCTGATTGACGGGGTCTCGATAGGGAGACACCCTCTAGTTGCCCGCTTCATTTGAGGGGCCAAGCGGTTGAGGCGACCCACTAGAGCTAGAGTTCCTTCCTGGAACCTAGCTATAGTGCTAGAGGGCTTAGTATGCACTACTTTTGAACCACTACTGTTAGCGTGTGTCAAGTTTCTGACTCTAAAGATGTTTTTTGTGCCCATTACCACTCTCAAGAGGGTTGGAGATTTGCAGGCTCTGTCAGTTTTACCTTCACCCTTCTGCGTACACTTTGCCCCTGGGCTGGTCAAAGCCATTTTGCATCCTCACCCTAACTATCTTCCAAAAGTTCCATTCTCGACCCTAATTCTTGAAGCCTTCTGTCCTCTGCCATTTACAACCCCGAGCAGGAGAGACTTCACTTACTGTTTCCAGTACGTGCCCTCCAGACTTATGTCTACCGCACTAGCAATGCCCTGGTCTATGAGGTGCTTGGTCAAACTTCGACCATAGTTATAAGGGCTTATTCTAAGTACTAGGGGGGTTGCAGCTTCAACTGCTCTAGCAAAAGGTGTGCCTCTGCAGCAAGTTTGTGATGCAGCAGGCTGGTCTTCCCCACACATATTAGGCTGTAAAAAAAAATACAAATCAAAATCCAGGAGACGAGGTAGGAACAAGGCCAGGGTCCGAGCATACAAAATCCAAAAAAGGTATCACAAGAAAAAACAGGAGGCGAGGAAACTAAAGGAATAATAATCCACAGCATACACAGGGTAAACCAGAACTCGCCAGACACAAAGCAAAACAGAACAACATGCTCACGGTATGGGAGACAACGACCTAGCACTGAGCAGGGGAACACACAGGTATATGTATATAGAGACACACCAATGAGGGACAGATGAAACACATTAAGGCGGAGCAGGCAATCACATATGAGGGAAAAGCAATGGCAGGAAGTCAATCAGGAAACACAGACAGGGGTAAGACATTCACAATAAAAAAACAGAAAATCAGATACAATAATGAAACCACTCAGATACATTAAGGAGACGAGAACACAGATACACTAACAAAAACAGACTAACTACAAAAACAGGTAGGGATCCTGACAATGTCATGTCCTTCATGCTAATCCAAACATGAACATAGACATAACTAG
This sequence comes from Neodontobutis hainanensis, assembly GCA_024349245.1. Lineage (NCBI taxonomy): Eukaryota > Metazoa > Chordata > Actinopteri > Gobiiformes > Odontobutidae > Neodontobutis > Neodontobutis hainanensis. The sequence continues at coordinate 13,854 of JALDNG010000623.1, forward strand.
ACGTATTTCTCTGCACCTGGAGCTTGTGGTGGGGGTGTGATATGCCTCCTACAGCTTTAACTGCCATGATAGAAAATCTCATGTATTGTTTACTTTTTCAAGCAAACTTTATTCTGTTCCATTGTTACATGTTTGTGCTTTGCTTCTTTCTAGCGAGAATTAAACTTTACCATTCACTTTTAAATTGAATCGTCTCTCATTAATCTGAACTAAAATTATTTTATTATTTTAATCTTATTTTAATGCCTAACTTCCTCGCTTAAGAATTTCTTGGAGCCTTGGAGCTTTATTGCAATACACTTGAAACTTGCCACCAGAACCAAAATACATATATAGACAAACCAACATTTCGCAGGCGTCTTAAAGAACCCCTCCAAAAAAAACAACAAAAAAAAAAAAACTTTGCCATGTTTATGAGGGACCGTAAAAGGCCTTCTACAGGCAGCATTAAGGGTGATAGCCATACTGAATAGTCTGTGTAGCTCTGTGCATGTCAGTGAGGATTTAAATGTGCACTTAAAACTCCACTCCCTGAGTTTCTTTTGCCATTCCTGTCTCAGATTTCACTTACACCCAGAAGCAGCCTGGGGACCTCACCTGCCTCTTTAATAAAAATATAAAACCGGATACATTTTTTCCATCACAAAATACTAATATTAGTTTGGTGCTTAGCATTAGCTTAGAATTAGCTTGGCTGCGACTTTAGTCAGGACGGCAAATATCTTCTCCTTTCTAAACACACAAGTAACTGTAATGGCAGACTCAGAACCCAAATGCACGACACCAGACACAGAATGTCAAAACTGTATAGTCCTTAATGAGACAACTCATTGGACGTAGGCGGTCAGACATGAAGGAAGGGTAGCACCACACAGCAACAGGCTGGAAACACTGACGGATGACTGGAGCACCCACAGGACTGCTGGCAACACATGGCGACGAGCTGGCCAAGGAGATGAGGACAGAAGAAGCAGGACCAGGTAAACTGGCACAGGTTGGAACGGTTTAGCAGGAAGAGGTGACAGTACCTGGTTGGCCAGGACCATGTGCCGCTGGCAATGGTCCTGGCCAATCACTATCAATCACCATGACAGTGATTGAATCAGAAATATAATCAATAATCCGACTGTTCGCTGTAGTCTCCTGATGTCTGATTTTGTAGCTGAACCCAGCCAGACAGTGATGGAAGTGCATAAAACAGACTCAAGAACTGCAGAGTAGAACTGAATCAGCAGCTCCTGAAGCTTTCCTAGTCTTCGTTTTTTTGAAGACTTGGCTCACGTCCTCCACACACACTCAGGTTGGATGGCAGGAGGAGGAGGGGGGGGGGCAGGAGGTGATGATGAATGTTAGAAGGGCATTCTACTGCAGCAGCTTCAAAAACAGTCCAATCAGAGCAGTCAAGCACGCTTGTAAATCCTGCTCTGCTTCATCGGTCCATCTTTTACAGTCTTTGTTACAAGTTTGGCTGATTTCAGTTTCTGCCCGTAGGCCGGTATAAGATGAACTAAACAGTGACCAGAGAGCCCCAAAGCACAGACACAGGACAGAGAGAAGATTTTGGCCTGAAAAAGTTCAGTGTGGTGGCAAATGTTGTTACACACACTCAATTAAGTGTAATTCCTTGGAAAAGGTAAGTTCTGAAACAAGTGACAAATAGAAATTAAACCAATCAGAGGCCGTTTTGAGTCTGGACCAATCAGAGGCCGTTTTGAGTCTGGACCAATCAGAGGCCGTTTTGAGTCTGGACCAATCAGAGGCCGATTTGAGTCTGGACCAATCAGAGGCCGTTTTGAGTCTGGACCAATCAGAGGCAGTTTTGAGTTTGTTGGCGATAGTCCCTGAGTCGACTGAGTTGAGATTAAAACAGGACTGAGTCAGGTTCAGGCTCCAACAGTGAGATCAAGAGACTTGTGTCGTCTTCAGTGAGACACAGCAGCTGCTTTACTCAGCGTTTTGAGGCGAATGCAAATGCATTGGATGAGATTGAACAAAACTAAGGCATCTTCTTTCTGTGTCTAAATCTAGAAAAATCTGATTATTGAAAGTTCCAGTTCAATATTTATTTTGATTGATTTTGTCATTTACATGGTGTGTCATAAATGGAGTTAAGTCTCAGATGGTTTCGACTTAAGAGTGAAATGTTTGAGAAATGTGTTGAAACTTGTCTAAAACAGGCCTTAAGTCGGACTTGTCACAGATTTAAACCAAGTCTAGAACTAAATCAAGGAGAAACTTGCTCTGAACCAGGTCTAAGTCGAGATTTAACTGAGGTCTATATAAGGATTTAACCAGGACTAAAACCAAACTTAGCCAGGATTAAATCCATGCAGTTAACTGCTGTCTTTTTAGTGTTTTGTGGCTGTGGGAAATGTGGATGTGGACTGAACTTTGAAGGAGAAAAATCTGAGCTGTTTCTGTGAACCATGTGAAGCTGGGTTTTCAAACCAAAAGGAGTCCTGGGTTTCTGTCTCAGTCTTCATTTTGTTTAGTCCTGGTTTATGTTGAGTTGATTGTTTTTGTAAATTCTTACACTGTGTAATATTTATAATACAACAGACTGTTTTTCCAACAGAGGTTATTGTGTGAGAGTAAAATGCTCTGAACAGACTCATGTCCAGTTTCCAAACCAAAAGGAGGACGATGGGAAACTCCAGTCAGGTTTCATATTTCACTCTGGGAGCCTACTTTGACACTGGGCCTTTGAGATGGCTGTATTTTCTGCTCATAATGTCTGTGTATGCTCTGATAGTGCTGTCCAACCTGCTTCTCATCGTCGTCATCTGTTTGAACAGAACTCTACACGAACCAATGTATGTTTTTCTCTGCAGTTTATTCATCAATGAACTTTACGGCAGCACTGCTTTATTCCCGTTTCTTTTATCTCAGATCCTCAAAGACGTTCACACTGTTTCTTCTTTGCTCTGTTTCCTACAGATCTTCCTCATTCACTCGTACGGCTCTGTAGAGTTCATGACCCTTGCTGTCATGTCGTACGACAGATATTTGGCCATATGCTTCCCTCTTCAGTACAACACTCAGATGAACCACAGGAAAATAGCCATCCTCGCTGCTTTTCCCTGGCTCTACACTTTTGTTGGTGTTCTTATTGTAGTTTCTCTAAGTTCTTCTTTAAAACTATGTGGAAACGTCATTTCCAAAGTCTACTGTGATAACTACTCCATTGTTAAACTCTCTTGCTCCGACACATCAGTCAATAACATTTACGGACTCATTGCCACCACAATGAACGTCTTTGGGCCTGTAGTTTTCATGTTATGGACTTATATCTGCATTTTTAAAGTGTGTTTTTCCAGTTCAAAGCAGACGAGGCAGAAGGCTGTTGCCACTTGTACGCCTCACTTGGCCTCGTTGTTAAATTTCTGCTGCGGAGGTTTCTTTGAAATCGTTCAGAGCAGATTTGACATGAGTCGTGTTCACATGACGCTGAGGATTTTCCTCTCGTTGTATTTTCTGGCGTGTACGCCACTGTTTAACCCTTTAATGTACGGACTCAAACTGTCAAACATCAGACAAATGTGTAAAACCTGCTGCTGCGACCAATAAACAGATGAGAATAGTTAGTAGGTCTGCTTTGGTTTATTGTTTTTCTGTGCACTGTATAAAATATAGAAGCAAAGGTTACCGTTTTATTGAAAAAATACACTTGTACAGCTCTATAGAAGCCAGTGTAAATAGAGATTAGTTCCATTACATTCTGTTTCTGTCCTACAAAACCCCTTTAAGCACTAAATCAGGCAGATTTAATATAATTTTAATTGGAGAAACAAAAAACAGAGGCAGAAAGAAATCTATGATTTCTCTAAGAAATTTGGACATAAAAAAACCTGTCTACACAAATGGCTAGTTTTGGAAACTCTGTATTAAGCTAAATACAAAGCATACAAACATAAGCTACTAACGATACAAAGCTAAAAAGTTTACAGGATTGTTAGAGCAAAAAAAGAAAGGTAAAGATGAAAGACAGGTTTAACTTTCTAAACAAGACCAAACATACAAGACATCCAGAATATTTAACTGAGAAAGAAAAGGTATTAAACAACAGCATGTATTCAAAAATAAATTTAGCTCCTTTTTTAATAATGTTGGGGCAAATTTTGCTAAATCAATGAAAACCTCAAACCAAAAACAAAATGATAAGAGCAGAATACAAAGTAAAATATTGCAAAATTTGGGGAAAAGGGATTGAAAATTAAATCCAGTCTATTGTAAAGAATCCAGTCTATTGTAAAGAATAAGACATCAATAGATTGTGATACACTATTGTTAAAAGGACTATTGACTGCATTATTAAACCACTGACTTATATTTGTAATCTGTCAAGACAATTGTATTTTTTCAGTGAAAATTACCTTTAATTAAAAATGGGGACAAACAACAATTGAATAACTTGTGACCTGTGTCATTGCTTTCCATCCATCCATCTTCTACCACTTATCTGGGGCCGGGTCGCGGGGTCAGCAGTCTAAGCAGATGTGGTGAAGCAACGGCTCTACTTTGAGCTCCTCCCGAGTGACCAAGCTCCTCACCCTCTCTAAGGGAGCGCCCCGCCACTCTGTTTGAGAAACCTTTGAGGAGAAGATCCTCAAAGTCTTCAATCCACTGTCTGACAATATTCACAGTTGAGCTCAACAGCTGCCACCTCCACTGTAAACCTTGTTGGCAGGGCACTGCTTCCCCCTCCTGAGTCGCCAGACAGTTTGCCAGAATTTCTTTGAGCCCGACTGACGACTCAGGCTGCAGCCCGCTTGGTCTGCCAGTACCTATCAGCTGTCTCAGGAGTCCCATGAGCCAAGCAGGCTCGATAGGACTCCTTCTTCAGCTTTACGGCATCCCTTACTTCTAGTGTCCACCACGGAGTTTGGGGGTTGCCGCCACGACAGGCACAGAGACCTTGCGGCCACAACTCCAATGGAGGTGGAGAACATGGTCCACTCGGACTCAATGTCTCCAGTCTCCCTCGGGATCTGGTCGAATCTCTGCCGGAGGTGGTAGTTAAAGATCTCTCTGACAGGGGACTCTGCCAAACGTTCCCAACACAGTATGTTTGAGTCTGTCAATAATACGTAATAATAAAGATCCATGAAACAGGGAGTCTCAAGGTTATTCCTCATTTAGGATAAGACTGGACTTTATTGATCACAGAGTCGGGAAAGTCACCTGTCTAGTGTGCATGTAATAAAAATACATAGTCATTATACTACATTTACATTTGGTCATTTAACAGACGCTTTTATCAAAGCGACTTACAGGTGAGGAAAACAACGGAAGCAACTTTAACAACACAAAAAGCATAAGTGCACCAAAAACTAGTTAAACCCAGTACAGTACAGTTTAATAACATAAGAATAAGAAAGATATATATTTTATTTTTGTTTTGTAGAAAAGGAATAGATATAAAGGAAGTAGAATTCAGTGTTTGTCAGTCAGGTGTTGACGGAAGAGATGTGTTTTCAGGCGTTTTTTAAAGATGGCTACAGAATCTGCTGATCTTGTAGCAGCTGTAGATCATTAACCAATGAACAGATCCAGAGGAAAGTACACGAGAGTGATTTCTTTCCTTTTTGGGACGGTACCACCAGACGTTGTTCATTAGCAGAACGCAGGGATCTGGTAGAACATAGGTCTGTATCAGTGAGTGAAGATATGAGGGGGCGGAGCCAGTGGTGGTCTTGTAGGCCAAGAGCATAGCTTTAATGCAGGCGTCAACAGGAGCCAGTGTAACCTAGTGAAGAGAGGAGTTACATAAGAAGAGAGTAAGAGGGGAGCAACCGCATATCAGGATTGTGGATGAATTTGACAGATGGTGGCGCAGAGAACTGACTGCTGAAGCCGGTTGTTTTCTTTACGAAGAAAAGCGCAAAATTATTAGCTTTTAAATCTGATGATGCTCCCCCATAATCTCCAATAATAATAGTGTTCATTTGGATTAAGAAAAATATTAAGTATTTAAATCTACACTTAATACACCCTGTATTTGTTCTCATGTGGACAAGGAAATATATTTTAACATGAAAAAAAATATTTTAATGAAAACTAGCATTTTGAATAGACAGGGCTTCAGATCATGGAATAATTTATAATTATGCTATGCTTATTTTCATTCACTGATTTTCTCAATTCAATTTATATTAAATCTGCCTGATTTAGTGCTTAAAGGGGTTTTGTAGGACAGAAACGAAAAGTAATGGAACTAATCTCTAGTTACACTGGCTTCTATAGAGCTGTACAAGTGTATTTTTTCAATAAAACGGTAACCTTTTGCTTCTATATTTTATACAGTGCACAGAAAAACAATAAACCAAAGCAGACCTACTAACTATTCTCATCTGTTTATTGGTCGCAGCAGCAGGTTTTTACACATTTGTCTGATGTTTGACAGTTTGAGTCCGTACATTAAAGGGTTAAACAGTGGCGTACACATCGGAAAATACAACGAGAGGAAAATCCTCAGCGTCATGTGAACACGACTCATGTCAAATCTGCTCTGAACGATTTCAAAGAAACATCCGCAGCAGAAATTTAACAACGAGGCCAAGTGAGGCGTACAAGTGGCAACAGCCTTCTGCCTCGTCTGCTTTGAACTGGAAAAACACACTTTAAAAATGCAGATATAAGTCCATAACATGAAAATTAAAGGCCCAAAGACGTTCATTGTGGTGGCAATGAGTCCGTAAATGTTATTGACTGATGTGTCGGAGCAAGAGAGTTTAACAATGGAGTAGTTATCACAGTAGACTTTGGAAATGACGTTTCCACATAGCTTTAAAGAAGAACTTAGAGAAATCAGAATAAGAACACCAACAAAAGAGTAGAGCCAGGGAAAAGCAGTGAGGATGGCTATTTTCCTGTGGTTCATCTGTGTTGTACTGAAGAGGAAGCATATGGCCAAATATCGGTCGCACGACATGACAGCAAGGGTCATGAACTCTACAGAGCCGTACGAGTGAATGAGGAAGATCTGTAGGAAACAGAGCAAAGAAGAAACAGTGTGAACGTCTTTGAGGATCTGAGATAAAAGAAACGGGAATAAAGCAGTGCTGCCGTAAAGTTCATTGATGAATAAACTGCAGAGAAAAACATACATTGGTTCGTGTAGAGTTCTGTTCAAACAGATGACGACGATGAGAAGCAGGTTGGACAGCACTATCAGAGCATACACAGACATTATGAGCAGAAAATACAGCCATCTCAAAGGCCCAGTGTCAAAGTAGGCTCCCAGAGTGAAATATGAAACCTGACTGGAGTTTCCCATCGTCCTCCTTTTGGTTTAGAAACTGGACATGACTCTGTTCAGAGCATTTTACTCTCACACAATAACCTCTGTTGGAAAAACAGTCTGTTGTATTATAAATATTACACAGTGTAAGAATTTACAAAAACAATCAACTCAACATAAACCAGGACTAAACAAAATGAAGACTGAGACAGAAACCCAGGACTCCTTTTGGTTTGAAAACCCAGCTTCACATGGTTCACAGAAACAGCTCAGTCAGAACCAAACCAGAACCAAGACGAGCATTTTAACAGTTCCACATGTTTCTCCTTCAAAGTTCAGTCCACATCCACGTTTCCCACAGCCACAAAAAAACAAGAAGACAGCATTTAACTGTTCCAGTTTAGTTCTAGACTTGGTTTAAAACTGTGACAAGTCCTACTTAAGGCCAGTTTTAGACAAGTTTCAGTCACAAAGCAACACACATTTCTCAAACATTTCACTCTTAAGTCGTAACCATTTGAGATTTAACTCCATTTATGACAGATGCACATCACACCATGTAAATGAATAAATCCCCCAAATTACAAAATCAAACTGAAAATGATTTTTTTCTGATTTTTCCTGATTCAGTTAATAAAATAAGCCATAGTTTTGTTTAAATCTGGCAATTGCTTTTAATTTAGCTACAAAATGCTGAGTAAAAGCAGCTGCTGAGTCTCGGTGAAGACAGCTCAACTCAGTCCAATCAGTTTTAAACCAGCCTGCTCAAAAAGTTTACCTGGATTTAACTACTGCCAGACTCCACAGAAGAGCCTCTGATTGGTCCAGACTCCACAGAAGAGCCTCTGATTGGTCCAGACTCCACAGAACAGCCTCTGATTGGTCCAGACTCCACAGAAGAGCCTCTGATTGGTCCAGACTCCACAGAAGAGCCTCTGATTGGTCCAGACTCCACAGAACAGCCTCTGATTGGTCCAGACTCCACAGAACAGCTTCTGATTGGTCCTAAGTCTGTTTGAGAACATACTTACACATAACATACTCATAACTGAGTGTTTTGTATGTTGTAGTATCTAAAACATTTAAGTCATTTAAGGCTGCACTCAAACCGTTCAAAGCATTCTGTGCCCAGACACTCAACGTATGACGGCGAGGGTAAAGAACTCAATATGTCCATATGAAAAGAGATGGAAGATTTGTACAAAGCCTAATGAAGCTGTCTTGATGTGAATGTCTTTGAGGATTTGGACTAAAAGAAACTGGAATATTCCCCAAAAATAACTACAGTGAAAAATGTATTGGTTTGTGTGGAATTCTGGTGCCACATTCAGAAAAAAAAAACTCTCACCTCGCTCTCTGCGGCCATTCTCAAGTTTCTGCGCAGTAGCTTGGCTGTTCATAGCTTTAAAATAAAAAGTTTTCAAATTTTTTCTAAGTGCCTAGACACTTCGAAAAAATCCCAGCTCCAAGAACAAAAAGCGTCAAAAAATGGTTAAAAGGGCTAAAAATTAGACTCTTTTTGAGGCACTATTCACTGCTGGGAATCTTTTATCTATCTCAGAATTTCTCTAGCTTTAAATTCTTTTTTTCATGAGACCCAGGATATGAGGCCGACCCTTCCCGCGGAGTAGTCCGAGAATGGTGGCCCTTCCTGGGCTTGCATTGCCGACCTTTCACCGGACCTAACTGGTTCAAAAAAGAACCAAATCTATCTAAATTTTGCAGTTGGCCTCTACTCACTGGGGGCTACAAAATGGTTATTTCCAAATTTTCATATCTTAAAAAAAAAAGTTTAATTTTTGTGTTTAGCCCGGGGAGTGCCCGGGCTGAAGTGCACAGTCTGCGGGATAAAAAGTGAAAATAAAGGGCTTTAAAAATATAAATTCCAAAAACTTTCATTACAGGTTTGTTCTACTCCTCCCAGGGATTATTTTGGCTATTTCAAAAATTTTCAAAACAAAAAAGTTACAAAACAAAAATCCAGGAAATAGAATCAAACAAGGCTAGGGTCCGAGCATAATAATCCAGGACATGTCATACAAGAAAAAAAAAACAGGCTAGGGAACATCCACAAGGAACCACAGAACAGACTCACAGTAGGGAAGACGACGACCTGGAGTAACAAGACACACAAGTATATATAGACACAAACAACAAGGACAGGTGAAACACATTAGGGCGGAACAGGTAATCACACAGGAGGGAACGACACAAGGCAGGAAGTCAATCAAAGACACAGACAGAGTTGACACACTTCACAATAAAATCAGGAAATCAGATACACTCATGAACAAAAGTCAGCTACACTAAAAAAATTGGAAATCAAAAACAATACCAAAACAACTCAGATACTACAAAGAAACATAACAGAAACAAAACAGACTGACTACAAAACAGGAATGGATCCTGACAGTACACCCCCCCTTAAAGGCCGAACACTGGGCGGCCTAAAATCCTATAACTAACACAAAAATCCAGGGACATGACCTTAGTGGAGGAGGGGGTCAAGAGGAGGGAACCAAGACAATGGGACGATGGCACAGGAACAAACTTTAGGAACAGGCTGGGCGCAAGGTCTGGCCCTCGGAACTGGTCGGCCGGAAGGGGCGCTCGGGAACACAGGTGTCCCAGGATGGACATTCTCAGACGGGGGATACTCAGGATTCTCAGAAGGGCAGAAACTCAGGACACTCAGGCGGGAAAAGACAAAGGACACTCAAGACTAGACGTGGGAATGACACAAGACTGGACGGGATTACCGTGGGGAGACCGTGGAGACCGTGAGGACCAGGTGTAGAGGAACCCGACGGGGATGACCAGGACGTGGGAAGACCCGGACGAGAGGCGGAGTCTTGTTGGAGTTGAGGTGGCCCAGGTAGGCGCTGAGAAGTCTCTTAGTGGCACACTGGGGCTGGAACAAAGACTCAGAAAAAGCTCTGGGGCTGGAATAAAGACTAATAACTCAGGGGCTCTGAAAGACTCAGGCAGGGGAAAACTCAGGGCTCGGAGATCCTCCAGACAGGGTTGACACACTTCACAATAAATTCAGGAAATCAGATACACTCATGAACAAAAGTCAGCTACACTAAAGAAATTGAAAATCAGATAAAATACCGAAACAACTCTGATACTACAAAGAAACATAACAGAAACAAAACAGAGACACGGATACACTAACAAAACAGACTGACTACAAAACAGGAATGGATCCTGACAGAATGTCTTTGAGGATTTGGACTAAAAGAAACTGGAATACGGCAGTGCTTCCCCAAAATAAACTACAGTGAAAAATGTACTTTGGTTTGTGTGGAGTTCTGGTGCCACATTAAAAAAAAAACTCTCGCCTTGCTCTTGATGGCCGTTCTCAGGTTCTTGTGCAGTAGCTTGGCTGTTCCTAGGACTGCGTCCTTCTGGACTGAGATGTCTGGTGTTCTTCCAGGGATCTGCTGTAGCCACTCCTCAGGTTTGGGGGGTCACTGCCTCGAGTGCTCAGATGACCACGGGCACCACTGTTGCCTTCACTTTCCAGGCCTTTTCAAGTTCTTCTCTGAGCCCTTGGTATTTCTCTAGTTTCTCATGTTCCTTTTTCCTGATGTTGCTATTACTTGTTATTGCCACATCAACCACAACAGCTTTCTCATAATGTCCGGTTGATTTGCTTTTATCTTTTTATGTCTGTCTGTGTCAATTTTGATTGGGCATAAATGAGATCCAGCCACATGAATGTAAACATGCCGGATTGTAGCCGTAGGCTAATTTCCATCCGTTGTCCCAACATTCTCACACTTTGTCACTGGAAACACGGAGGGTTAAGTGTCTTGCCTAAGGACACAACGACAGTATGAACTGTGGGAAGAGCCACTGCGCGTATTCATCCTTTCAAAAACATTTGCTGGGGTTTCTTTCAAAATGCTGTTGGCTTAGATCAGGGCCAGATTCAAAAATGTAAAAATGCCCAAAGTCCTAAGTCCTTGATTTTTTCTGGTCTGTAACAAACAAATAAAAGCACTGAATTATTAGAATTAAGTTTTATTAAAAGTGGTCAAAACAGTGGTCAAAACAGTGTTTATAAGATGATAGTTTCTTTAGTCTTTTCTTTATGTTGTTTAATGTTGTGGACAGTGTCTAAAAATATAAATACAGTTAAAAGCAAATGTAAAATCAATAAAAGCAAAACGTACAAAAGAACCAGCCTTGTCCAAATGAGTTCAAACCAAACTTTAAAGAGTCCCTGTTGCCCGGCCTACAGACAAACTGAAACTCTTCAGCTGCTCAAACGGTTTCTTAAGTTCATCACTAAAGTGAGTAGGACACAGGCTCTCATTTTGAAAAGAAACCTGTTTATTGGACCTGAAAATGCATGTCTCTTAACCCAGTGAGTCCTACACAGAGACTTCAGAACTCACACAGAAAAGTAAAAAAGATTTCAAATAAACCACTGAAAGCCCAACGTCTGTATTAATGTTGAGTATTAATGAGTATGAGTATAAATTTGGTTTGATCTATCAGTACTCTCTGTTTTTAAAATTATGCTAAAAAAAAGTATTCATTTTAATTGTATGTGTAATTTGTGCTTTTGTCCAGTAATTGGTTGTCCATCTTTTGGCAATTTAAACAATTAAAATTAGCAGGTAATTTCCTCCCCCAAAAAAAACATTTCAAAAGTTTGAAAATTTAGATTTATATGTTTATATTTTTCCATAAAGATATTTTATTCACATTTAATACAAGTACAACATTTTAAATTTTTAATAGAAATATAAAAAGTCCCAGAAACTATTTTGGGTGAATGGTGGGTCAACTGGATTTGCCCTTTTCTTTAGAATTTTAGAATTTCACCACACTTTTTATGACACAACATAGAGTAATGGTCCAATAAAAGCTCACTGGTGAAGTTTGAGAGCAGAGCGCAGCAGGTTTCTACACATCAGTCTGACTTTGGTGAGTTTAAGTCCGTACATTAAAGGGTTAAACAGCGGCTGCACCGTCAGAAAATACAACGACAGGAGCACTTTGAGCAGACTGTGCACGTTTCTCAACTCAAACCTGCTCTGCAAGACTTCAAAACAAACTCCAAACGAGAAATTCACAATGGAGGCCAAGTGAGGCGTGCACGTGCTCAGAGCCTTCTGTCGTGTGTTTAGATCCAGAAAAACACACTTTAAAAATCTGGATATAAGTGAAAAGAATCCAACCGAGGGGAGCGAGCACAACAAAAGATGTGATGATGAGTCCATAAATGTTGTTGACTCTTGTCTCGGAGCACGCCATTTTAACGATGAAGTAGTTATCGCAGTAGACTTTTGGAATGGAGTTTTCACACAGATGCAACGGCAGGCTCAGTAAAATGAGAGTTAGTATTGTAATAAAAGGGTACAACCAGGAAAAAGCAATGAGTAAGCAGACTTTACTGGAGTTCATGCGAGTGTGGTACTGCAGAGGGAAGCATATGGACAAGTATCGGTCGTACGACATCACAGCGAGAATCAGAAACTCTATGGAAACGTAAGAGTAGATACAGAAAATCTGAGTGAAGCAAAACGGCGGCAAAACAGTGTGAGCGTCTTTGAGGATCTGAGATAAAAGAAACGGGAATAAAGCAGTGCTGCCGTAAAGTTCATTGATGAATAAACTGCAGAGAAAAACATACATTGGTTCGTGTAGAGTTCTGTTCAAACAGATGACGACGATGAGAAGCAGGTTGGACAGCACTATCAGAGCATACACAGACATTATGAGCAGAAAATACAGCCATCTCAAAGGCCCAGTGTCAAAGTAGGCTCCCAGAGTGAAATATGAAACCTGACTGGAGTTTCCCATCGTCCTCCTTTTGGTTTGAAAACTGGACATGAGTCTGTTCAGAGCATTTTACTCTCACACAATAACTTCTGTTGGAAAAGCAGTTTAGTTCAATGATATTTAGAAATACAACAAAGTATAAGAATAATAAAAACCAAGCAAAGACTTCATTTTAAACTTAGAAAGAACTAAAGCAAAATTAAATTAAGATCACATTAAAGTCAACAATCAACAGGATCAAACCTGAGGCAAATTCCAGGATTTATCAAGAAAAAATTAAATAAGCACCAAAACAGGATTTAATTAAGCACTAAACCACATCAAGATCATAAAAAGAAGTAAACCGGGATTAAATATAGTAATCCAGGACTAAACTAGAACCACATGGTGTTTAAACCAAATCTAAACTAGGAGTTAAACCAAGGACAAAACCAGAAGAAAAATAGGACATGCTTTATTCTAAAAGAAAAAACAAATCTAAAGTCTGAAGCCAAGGACTAAACCTGAAAGACTGAAGAAAAATTCAAAACGGGATTAACATAATTAAAGCCTAAAGACAAATTAAATTATGTATAAACCTGAAAATGAGTCCAATTCTAGTCAACAGCAGGAAAACTGGACTAAAACACAGTAAAGCCAGTGACTAAGATCAAACCAGGACAAAACCAATGAGTAACATCCAGTCAAAACTAAACCAGGATTGAACCAAAACATAAAACATAATAAAATTCAGAATAAAATGAGTTAAGACTAAACCATCACATGAAACAAGGACTACGTTTATTCTGACATCAGAGAACTACAATAAATTACTCAGAATTTGATAAAAGCTCAGTATCAAATGTATTTTAAATTAAGAGTTAGAACGTTCATGTGAGAATTACAGGTTTAGAGTCGGCCGTGTGAACCACAGACAGGTCTCTTTATATCTGTAAATACATCCTGGAAACAATCCCAGTGAGAGATGCTTCTGCTGCTGCACTCACTCCCTTCAGCCGCTCCAGGAAAAATCGCACTAAACAAACCTAAATCTAAATCTCACTGAAATGATCAAAGTTTTCAAATATTTTGTTTTATATGAACCCCCTGGAGGTAGAAGCATAGAAACATCACAAATAGAAAAAAGCAATGTAAATATCCGATGTGCTTTAGGGCCTCTTATTCCACTGAAACAGCTTTAGTTAAAGTGACAAATGATCTTCTTCAGATGGACGAGGACTCATCGGCTCTACTGTTATTGATGGATCTCAGCTGCATTTGATACGATTGATGCAGTGCTAATCAACAGACTTAAAGATGTTTTTGGCATCTCTGGCTCTGCTCTTTCTTGGTTAGAATCCTATCTGTGTGATAGGTCTCATTTTGTCTCTTTTAATAAATCCTTCTCCTCCAGGGCACCAGTGAAGTTCGGTGTGCCACAAGGGTCTGTGCTCGGTCCCATACTTTTTTCACTATATGTTACACCATTGGGACAAATCATCAGAAGTTATGGAGTGAACTTCCACTGTTATGCCGATGATACACAGCTGTATCTACCAATAAAAGTGAATAATACTGACATCATGCGTCTAGAGGCCTGCCTCGTTTCAATTAAAACATGGATGTCTCAAAACTTCCTCCATTTGAACTCGGATAAAACAGAGCTCTTGTTAATTGGTCCTGCCAGTCATCGGCACAAGTTCAACAATCTTACTGTCTGGATCAACAACTGTGTGTTGGAGGAACACTGTGAGGAACCTCGGTGTCATTTTTGACTCCACACTATCTCTGCAGCAGCACATTAGTGAGGTCACTAAATTGGGCTTTTTTCACTTGCGGAATATCTCAAAAATTCGCTCCTGCCTCTCTTTAGCTGATGCTGAAATTCTCCGGTTGAAGGACGACTGCTCTACCCACTGAGCTACTGCCGCCCTAAATATCACTAAGACTCAGGGACATTAGACAACTCTATATAATGAGACATGTTCTGAGCTCATTACTGGCCCAATCGAGAAACTAGAGAGGCCTGTGTAATGTCGAACCCTGGGCTGTGGACAAAGCGCTTGTCATTGACTCTCACTTCATCTGCTGCTGAATGATTACAACAGAACTTCGCCTTCTGTGATGACTCTGGCCTCTTAAAACACTGATAACGATTTTTAACAGTCTATATTATAATGTTTACTGCTGTTAAAAAAAAGCAAAGACACCGGTTGTTACACCATCTCAATCATTATTTTATTCTTCTTCAAAAATAAACTTTTACAAACAGTTCTGATTTAAGACAGGTTCATTCCGTACAGGACAGGGTTAAACAGCGACTGAAAGGTCAAGTGATACAACAGGAAAAATATTCTCAAAACTTAGACACACTCACTCACACTCTTTTACACTCTCACTCACTCACACTCTATATTACTCTCACTCACTCACACTCTATAACACTCTCACTCACTCACACTCTCTTACACTCTCACTCACTCACACTCTATAACACTCTCACTCACTCACACTCTCTTACACTCTCACTCACTCACTCTCTATAACACTCTCACTCACTCACACTCTCTTACACTCTCACTCACTCACACTCTATAACACTCTCACTCACTCACACTCTATAACACTCTCACTCACTCACACTCTCTTACACTCTCACTCACTCACACTCTATAACACTCTCACTCACTCACACTCTATAACACTCTCACTCACTCACACTCTATAACACTCTCACTCACTCACACTCTATAACACTCTCACTCACTCACACTCTCTTACACTCTCACTCACTCACTCTATAACACTCTCACTCACTCACACTCTATAACACTCTCACTCTCACACTCTCTTACACTCTCACTCACTCACACTCTATAACACTCTCACTCACTCACACTCTTTTACACTCTCACTCACTCACTCACACTCTCTTACACTCTCACTCACTCACACTCTATAACACTCTCACTCACTCACACTCTATAACACTCTCACCACTCACACTCTATAACACTCTCACTCACTCACACTCTATAACACTCTCACTCACTCACACTCTCTTACACTCTCACTCACTCACACTCTCTTACACTCTCACTCACTCACACTGTCTTACACTCTCACTCAGACTCTCTTACACTCTCACTCAGACTGTCTTACACTCTCACTCACACTCTCTTACACTCTCACTCACACTCTCTTACACTCTCTCTCACACTCTCTTACGCTCACACTCTCTTACACTCACACTCACTCACACTCTCTTACACTCTCACTCACACTCTCTTACACTCTCACTCACTCACACTCTCTCACACTCTCACTCACACACTTTCTAACACTCTCACTCTCACTCACTCACACTCTCTTGCACTCTCACTCACATTCTCTTACACTCTCACTCACACTCTCTTACACTCTCACTCAAACTCTCTTACACTCTCACTCACTCACACTGTCTTACACTCTCACTCAGACTCTCTTACACTCTCACTCACACTCTCTTACACTCTCACTCACACTCTCTTACACTCTCACTCACACTCTCTTACACTCTCACTCAAACTCTCTTACACTCTCACTCACTCACACTGTCTTACACTCTCACTCACACTCTCTTACACTCTCACTCTCTTACACTCTCACTCACACTGTCTTACACTTTCACTCACTCACACTCTCTTACACTCTCACTCACACTCTCTTACACTCTCACTCACTCACACTGTCTTACACTCTCACTCAGACTCTCTTACACTCTCACTCACACTCTCACTCACTCTCACTCACTCACACTCTCTTACACTCTCACTCACACTGTCTTACTCTCTCACTCAGACTCTCTTACACTCTCTCACACTCTCTAACACTCTCACTCACACTCTCTTACACTCTCACTCACACTCTCTTACACTCTCACTCACACTCTCTTACACTTCCACTCACACTCTCTTACACTCTCACTCAGACTCTCTTACACTCTCACTCACACTCTCTAACACTCTCACTCACACTCTCTTACACTCTCACTCAAACTCTCTTACACTCTCACTCACACTCTCTTACACTCTCACTCACTCACACTGTCTTACACTCTCACTCAGACTCTCTTACACTCTCACTCAGACTCTCTTACACTCTCACTCACACTCTCTTACACTCTCACTCACACTCTCTTACACTCTCACTCACTCACACTCTCTTACACTCTCACTCACACTCTCTTACACTCTCACTCACACTGTCGTTCACTCTCACTCACTCACACTGTCTTTTACTCTCACTCACACTGTCTTACACTCTCACTCACACTCTCTTACTCTCTCACTCAGACTCTCTTACACTCTCACTCACACTCTCTTACACTCTCACTCACTCACACTGTCTTACACTCTCACTCACACTCTCTAACAGTCTCACACACACTCTCTTAAACTCTTACTCATACACTCTCTAACACTCTCAAACACACTCTCTAACACTCTCTCACACACACTTTCTAACACTCTCACTCACACACTCTCACTCACTCACACTGTCTTACACTCTCACTCACACTCTCTAACAGTCTCACTCACACTGTCTTACAATCTCACTCACACTCTCTAACACTCTCACACACACTCTCTAACACTCTCTCACACACTCACACTCTCTTACACTCTCACTCACTCACACTCTATAACACTCTCACTCACTCACACTCTATAACACTCTCACTCACTCACACTCTATAACACTCTCACTCACTCACACTCTATAACACTCTCACTCACTCACACTCTCTTACACTCTCACTCACTCACACTCTCTTACACTCACACTCTCTTACACTCTCACTCACACTCTCTTACACTCTCATTCACACTCTCTTACACTCTCATTCACAATCTCTTACACTCACACTCACTCACACTCTCTTACACTCTCACTCATACACTCTCTAACACTCTCACTCATACAGTCTCTAACACTCTCAAACACACTTTCTAATACTCTCTCACACACACTCTCTAACACTCTCACTCACACACTCTCTAACACTCTCTCTTACACTCTCACTCTCACACTCTCTTACACTCTCACTCACACACTCTTACACTCTCACTCACTCACACTCTCTCACACTCTCACTCTCACACTTTCCAACACTCTCACTCACACTCTCTTGCACTCTCACTCACACTCTCACTCATACTCTCTAACACTCTCACTCATACACTCTCTAACACTCTCACTCACTCACACTGTCTTACACTCTCACTCACACTGTCTTACACTCACTCACACTCTCTTACACTCTCACTCACACTCTCTTACACTCTCACTCAAACTCTCTTACACTCTCACTCACTCACACTGTCTTACACTCTCACTCACACTGTCTTACACTCTCACTCACACTCTCTTACACTCTCACTCACACTCTCTTACACTCTCACTCACATTCTCTTACACTCTCACTCACTCACACTGTCTTACACTCTCACTCACACTGTCTTACACTCTCTAACACACTCTCTTACACTCTCACTCACATTCTCTTACACTCTCACCCACTCACATTCTCTTACACTCTCACTCACACTCTCTTACACTCTCACTCACTCACACTGTCTTACACTCTCACTCACATTCTCTTACACTCTCACTCACTCACACACACTCTCTAACACTCTCTCACACACTCACACTCTATTACACTCTCACTCACTCACACTCTATAACACTCTCACTCACACTCTCTTACACTCTCACTCACACTCTATAACACTCTCACTCACTCACACTCTATAACACTCTCACTCACTCACACTCTATAACACTCTCACTCACACTCTATAAAACTCTCACTCACTCACACTCTCTTACACTCTCACTCACTCACACTCTATAACACTCTCACTCACTCACACTCTCTTACACTCTCACTCACTTACACTCTCTTACACTCTCACTCACACTCTCTTACACTCTCACTCACACTCTCTTACACTCTCATTCACACTCTCTTACACTCACACTCACTCACACTCTCTTACACTCTCACTCATACACTCTCTAACACTCTCATACATTCTCTCTAACTCACGCTCTCTTACACTCTCACTCACACTCTCTTACACTCTCACTCATACACTCTCTAACACTCTCTTACACTCTCAGTCACACTCTCTAACACTCTCTCTCACTCACTCTCTTACACTCTCACTCACACTCTCTAACACTCTCACTCTCTAACACTCTCTCTTACACTCTCACTCACACACTCTCTTACACTCTCACTCACACTCTCTTACACTCTCACTTACTCTCACTCACTCACACTCTCTTGCACTCTCACTCACACTCTATTACACTCTCACTCACACTCTCTTACACTCTCACTCAAACTCTCTTACACTCTCACTCACTCACACTGTCTTACACTCTCATTTAGACTCTCTTACACTCTCACTCACACTGTCTTACAATCTCACTCAGACTCTCTTACACTCTCACTCACACTCTCTTACACTCTCACTCACACTGTCTTACACTCTCACTCACACTCTCTTACACTCTCACTCACACTCTCTTACACTCTCACTCACTCACACTCTCTTACACTCTCACTCACACTCTCTTACTCTCACTCACACTCTCTCACACTCTCACTCACTCACTCTCTAACACTCTCACTCATACACTCTCTAACACTCTCAAACACACTTTCTAATACTGTCTCACACACACTCTCTAACACTCACACTCACTCACACTCTCTTACACTCTCACTCACACTCTCTTACACTCTCACTCACACACTTTCCAACACTCTCACTCTCACTCACTCACTCACTCACACTCTCTTACACTCTCACTCAAACTCTCTTACACTCTCACTCACTCACACTGTCTTACACTCTCACTCACACTCTCTTACACTCTCACTCAGACTCTCTTACACTCTCACTCACACTGTCTTACAATCTCACTCAGACTCTCTTACACTCTCACTCACACTCTCTTACACTCTCACTCACACTGTCTTACACTCTCACTCACACTGTCTTACACTCTCACTCACACTCTCTTACACTCTCACTCAGACTCTCTTACACTCTCACTCACACTCTCTTACACTCTCACTCACACTGTCTTACACTCTCACTCACACTCTCTTACACTCTCACTCACACTCTCTTACACTCTCACTCACTCACACTCTCTTGCACTCTCACTCACACTCTCTTACACTCTCACTCACACTCTCTTACACTCTCACTCAAACTCTCTTACACTCTCACTCACTCACACTCTCTTACACTCTCATTTAGACTCTCTTACACTCTCCCTCACACTGTCTTACACTCTCACTCACACTCTCTTACACTCTCACTCAAACTCTCTTGCACTCTCACTCACACTCTCTTACACTCTCACTCACACTCTCTTACACTCTCACTCAAACTCTCTTACACTCTCACTCACTCACACTCTCTTACACTCTCATTTAGACTCTCTTACACTCTCCCTCACACTGTCTTACACTCTCACTCACACTCTCTTACACTCTCACTCACACTGTCTTACACTCTCACTCACACTGTCTTACACTCTCACTCACACTCTCTTACACTCTCACTCACACTCTCTTACACTCTCACTCACACTCTCTTACACTCTCACATTCTCTTACACTCTCACTCACACTGTCTTACACTCTCACTCACACTTTCTTACACTCTCACTCACATTCTCTTACACTCTCACTCACTCACACACACTCTCTAACACTCTCTCACACACTCACACTCTCTTACACTCTCACTCACTCACACTCTATAACACTCTCACTCACTCACACTCTATAACACTCTCACTCACTCACACTCTCTTACACTCTCACTCACTCACACTCTATAACACTCTCACTCACTCACCCTCTATAAAACTCTCACTCACTCACACTCTCTTACACTCTCACTCACTCACACTCTATAACACTCTCACTCACACTCTCTTACACTCTCACTCACACTCTCTTACACTCTCACTCACTCTCTTACACTCTCATTCACACTCTCTAACACTCACACTCACTCACACTCTCTTACACTCACATTCACACTCTCTTACACTCTCACTCATACACTCTCTAACACTCTCAAACACACTTTCTAATACTGTCTCACACACACTCTCTAACACTCTCACTCACACACTCTCTAACACTCTCATACATTCTCTAACTCACGCTCTCTTACACTCTCACTCACTCTCTTACACTCTCACTCATACACTCTCTAACACTCACACTCTCTTACACTCTCAGTCACACTCTCTAACACTCTCACTCACACTCTCTTACACTCTCACTCACACTCTCTAACACTCACTCTCACTCACACACTCTCTAACACTCTCTCTTACACTCTCACTCACACTCTCTTACACTCTCACTCACACTCTCTTACACTCTCACTCACTCTCACTCACTCACACTCTCTTGCACTCTCACTCACACTCTATTACACTCTCACTCACACTCTCTTACACTCTCACTCAAACTCTCTTACACTCTCACTCACTCACACTGTCTTACAATCTCACTCTGACTCTCTTACACTCTCACTCACACTGTCTTACAATCTCACTCAGACTCTCTTACACTCTCACTCACACTCTCTTACACTCTCACTCACACTGTCTTACAGTCTCACTCACACTCTCTTACACTCTCACTCACACTCTCTTACACTCTCACTCACTCACACTCTCTTACACTCTCACTCACACTGTCTTACACTCTCACTCACACTCTCTTACACTCTCACTCACACTCTCTCACACTCTCACTCATACTCTCTAACACTCTCACTCACACTCTCTAACACTCTCATACATTCTCTCTCACTCACACTCTCTCACACTCTCACTCACACACTTTCCAACACTCTCACTCACTCACTCACACTCTCTTGCACTCTCACTCACACTCTCTTACACTCACTCACACTCTCTTACACTCTCACTCACACACTTTCCAACACTCTCACTCACTCACTCACACTCTCTTGCACTCTCACTCACACTCTATTACACTCTCACTCACACTCTCTTACACTCTCACTCAAACTCTCTTACACTCTCACTCCACACTGTCTTACACTCTCACTCACACTCTCTTACACTCTCACTCACACTCTCTTACACTCTCACTCACACACTTTCCAACACTCTCACTCTCACTCACTCACTCACACTCTATTACACTCTCACTCACACTCTCTTACACTCTCACCAAACTCTCTTACACTCTCACTCACTCACACTGTCTTACACTCTCACTCACACTGTCTTACACTCTCACTCACACACTCTCTTACACTCTCATTCACACTCTCTTACACTCTCACTCACACTCTCTTACACTCTCACTCACTCACACTGTCTTACACTCTCACTCACACTGTCTTACACTCTCACTCACACTCTCTTACACTCTCATTCACACTCTCTTACACTCTCACTCACACTCTCTTACACTCTCATTCACACTCTCTTACACTCTCACTCACACTCTCTTACACTCTCACTCACACTCTCTTACACTCTCACTCACACTCTCTTACACTCTCACTCACACACTTTCCAACACTCTCACTCTCACTCACTCACACTCTCTTGCACTCTCACTCACACTCTATTACACTCTCACTCACACTCTCTTACACTCTCACTCAAACTCTCTTACACTCTCACTCACTCACACTGTCTTACACTCTCACTCACACTCTCTTACACTCTCACTCACACTCTCTCACACTCTCACTCACACTTTCCAACACTCTCACTCTCACTCACTCACTCACTCTATTACACTCTCACTCACACTCTCTTACACTCTCACTCAAACTCTCTTACACTCTCACTCACTCACACTGTCTTACACTCTCACTCACACTGTCTTACACTCTCACTCACACTCTCTTACACTCTCATTCACACTCTCTTACACTCTCACTCACACTCTCTTACACTCTCACTCACACTCTCTTACACTCTCACTCATACACTCTCTAACACTCACACTCTCTTACACTCTCAGTCACACTCTCTAACACTCTCTCTCACTCACACTCTCTTACACTCTCACTCACACTCTCTAACACTCTCACTCACACACTCTCTAACACTCTCTTACACTCTCACTCACACACTCTCTTACACTCTCACTCACACTCTCTTACACTCACTCACTCACTCACTCACACTCTCTTGCACTCTCACTCACACTCTATTACACTCTCACTCACACTCTTACACTCTCACTCAAACTCTCTTACACTCTCACTCACACTCTCTTACACTCTCACTCACACTGTCTTACAATCTCACTCAGACTCTCTTACACTCTCACTCACACTCTCTTACACTCTCACTCACACTGTCTTACAGTCTCACTCACACTCTCTTCACTCTCTTACACTCTCACTCACTCACACTCTCTTACACTCTCACTCACACTGTCTTACACTCTCACTCACACTCTCTTACACTCTCACTCACACTCTCTCACACTCTCACTCATATACTCTCTAACACTCTCACTCACACACTCTCTAACACTCTCATACATTCTCTCTCACTCACACTCTCTCACACTCTCACTCACACACTTTCCAACACTCTCACTCTCACTCACTCACACTCTCTTGCACTCTCACTCACACTCTCTTACACTCTCACTCACACTCTCTTACACTCTCACTCACACACTTTCCAACACTCTCACTCTCACTCACTCACACTCTCTTGCACTCTCACTCACACTCTATTACACTCTCACTCACACTCTCTTACACTCTCACTCAAACTCTCTTACACTCTCACTCACTCACACTCTCTTACACTCTCATTCACACTCTCTTACACTCTCACTCACACTCTCTTACACTCTCACTCACACTCTCATTCACACTCTCTTACACTCACACTCACTCACACTCTCTTACACTCTCACTCATACACTCTCTAACACTCTCATACATTCTCTCTGACTCACGCTCTCTTACACTCTCACTCACACTCTCTTACACTCTCACTCACACTCTCTTACACTCTCACTCACACTCTCTTACACTCTCACTCACACTCTCTTACACTCACACTCACACTCTCTTACACTCTCACTCACACACTCTCTTACACTCTCACTCACACTCTCTTACACTCTCACTCACTCACACTCTCTTACACTCTCACTCACACTCTCTTACACTCTCACTCACACGCTCTTACACTCTCACTCACTCAGACTCTCCTACACTCTCACTCACACTCTCTTATACTCTCACTTACTCTCTTACACTCTCACTCACACTCTCTTACACTCTCACTCAGACTCTCTTACACTCTCACTCACAAACTTTACAACACTCTCACTCACTCACACTCTCTTGCACTCTCACTCACACTCTCTTACACTCTCACTCACACTCTCTTACACTCTCACTTAAACTCTCTTACACTCTCACTCACTCACACTCTCTTACACTCTCACTCACACTCTCTTACACTCTCACTCACACGCTCTTACACTCTCACTCACTCAGACTCTCTTACACTCTCACTCACACTCTCTTATACTCTCACTTACTCTCTTACACTCTCACTCACACTCTCTTACACTCTCACTCAGACTCTCTTACACTCTCACTCAGACTCTCTTACACTCTCACTCACACTCTCTTACACTCTCACACAGACTCTCTTACACTCTCACTCACTCACACTGTCTTACACTCTCACTCAGACTCTCTTACTTTCTCACTCACACTGTCTTACACTCTCACTCAGACTCTCTTACACTCTCACTCACACTGTCTTACACTCTCACTCACACTCTCTTACACTCTCACTCACTCACACTGTCTTACACTCTCACTCAGACTCTCTTACACTCTCACTCACACTGTCTTACACTCTCACTCAGACTCTCTTACACTCTCACTCACACTGTCTTACACTCTCACTCACACTCTCTTACACTCTCACTCACACTCCCTTACACTCTCACTCACACTCTCTTACACTCTCACTCACACTCTCTTACACTCTCACTCACTCACACTCTCTTACACTCTCACTCAGACTCTCTTACACTCTCACTCACACTGTCTTACACTCACACTCACACTCTCTTACACTCACACTCACACTCTCTTACACTCTCACTCACTCACACTCTCACTCACACTCCCTTACACTCTCACTCACACTCTCTTACACTCACACTCACACTCTCTTACACTCTCACTCACTCACACTCTCTTACACTCTCACTCAGACTCTCTTCACTCTCACTCACACTCTCTTACACTCTCACTCACTCACACTCTCTTACACTCTCACTCACACTCTCTTACACTCTCACTCACACTCTCTTACACTCTCACTTACTCTCTTACACTCTCACTCACTCACTCACACTCTCTTACACTCACACTCTCTTACACTCTCACTCACTCACACTCTCTTACACTCACACTCACACTCTCTTACACTCTCACTCACACTCTCTTACACTCTCACTTACACTCTCTTACACTCTCACTCACACTCTCTTACACTCTCACTCACTCACACTCTCTTACACTCTCACTCACACTCTCTTACACTCTCACTCACACGCTCTTACACTCTCACTCACTCAGACTCTCTTACACTCTCACTCACACTCTCTTATACTCTCACTTACTCTCTTACACTCTCACTCACACTCTCTTACACTCTCACTCAGACTCTCTTACACTCTCACTCAGACTCTCTTACACTCTCACTCACACTCTCTTACACTCTCACTCACACTGTCTTACACTCTCACTCAGACTCTCTTACACTCTCACTCACACTGTCTTACACTCTCACTCACACTGTCTTACACTCTCACTCAGACTCTCTTACACTCTCACTCACACTGTCTTACACTCTCACTCACACTCTCTTACACTCTCACTCACTCACACTGTCTTACACTCTCACTCAGACTCTCTTACACTCTCACTCACACTGTCTTACACTCTCACTCAGACTCTCTTACACTCTCACACACTCTCTTACACTCTCACTCACACTCCCTTACACTCTCACCACACTCTCTTACACTCTCACTCACACTCTCTTACACTCTCACTCCTCACACTCTCTTACTCTCACTTACACTCTCACTCAGACTCTCTTACACTCTCACTCACACTGTCTTACACTCACACTCACACTCTCTTACACTCTCACTCACTCACACTCTCACTCACACTCCTTACACTCTCACTCACACTCTCTTACACTCACACTCACACTCTCTTACACTCACTCACTCACACTCTCTTACACTCTCACTCAGACTCTCTTACACTCTCACTCACTCTCTTACACTCTCACTCACTCACACTCTCTTACACTCTCCTCACTCACACTCTCTTACACTCTCACCACACTCTCTTACACTCTCACTCACACTCTCTTACACTCTCACTTACTCTCTTACACTCACTCACCACTCACACTCTATTACACTCTCACTCACACTCTCTTACACTCTCACTCAAACTCTCTTACACTCTCACTCACTCACACTGTCTTACACTCTCACTCACACTGTCTTACACTCTCACTCACACTCTCTTACACTCTCATTCACACTCTCTTACACTCTCACTCACACTCTCTTACACTCTCACTCACTCACACTGTCTTACACTCTCACTCACACTGTCTTACACTCTCACTCACACTCTCTTACACTCTCATTCACACTCTCTACACTCTCACTCACACTCTCTTACACTCTCATTCACACTCTCTTACACTCTCACTCACACTCTCTTACACTCTCACTCACACTCTCTTACACTCTCACTCACACTCTCACTCACACACTCTCTAACACTCTCACTCTCACTCTCACTCTCACTCACACTCTCTTGCACTCTCACTCACACTCTATTACACTCTCACTCACACTCTCTTACACTCTCACTCAAACTCTCTTACACTCTCACCACTCACACTGTCTTACACTCTCACTCACACTCTCTTACACTCACCACACTCTCTCACACTCTCACTCA
The DNA here is from genome assembly GCA_024349245.1 of Neodontobutis hainanensis. Classification (NCBI taxonomy): domain Eukaryota; kingdom Metazoa; phylum Chordata; class Actinopteri; order Gobiiformes; family Odontobutidae; genus Neodontobutis; species Neodontobutis hainanensis. Next base: position 40,992 of record JALDNG010000623.1, read on the forward strand.
CACACTTTCCAACACTCTCACTCTCACTCACTCACTCACACTCTATTACACTCTCACTCACACTCTCTTACACTCTCACTCAAACTCTCTTACACTCTCACTCACTCACACTGTCTTACTCTCATTTAGACTCTCTTACACTCTCACCACACTGTCTTACAATCTCACTCAGACTCTCTTACACTCTCACTCACACTCTCTTACACTCTCACCACACTGTCTTACTCTCACTCACACTCTCTTACACTCTCACTCACACTCTCTTACACCTCACTCACTCACACTCTCTTACACTCTCACTCACACTCTCTTACACTCTCACTCACACTCTCTCACACTCTCACTCATATACTCTCTAACACTCTCACTCATACACTCTCTAACACTCTCAAACACACTTTCTAATACTGTCTCACACACACTCTCTAACACTCACACTCACTCACACTCTCTTACACTCTCACTCACACTCTTACACTCTCACCACACACTTTCCAACACTCTCACTCTCACTCACTCACTCACTCACACCTCTTACACTCCTCACTCAAACTCTCTTACACTCTCACTCACACTGTCTTACACTCTCACCACACTCTCTTACACTCTCACTCAGACTCTCTTACACTCTCACTCACACTGTCTTACAATCTCACTCAGACTCTCTTACACTCTCACTCACACTCTCTTACACCTCACTCACACTGTCTTACACTCTCACTCACACTGTCTTACACTCTCACTCACACTCTCTTACACTCTCACTCAGACTCTCTTACACTCTCACTACACTCCTCTTACACTCTCACTCACACTGTCTTACACTCTCACTCACACTCTCTTACACTCACTCACACTCTCTTACACTCTCACTCACTCACACTCTCTTGCACTCTCCTCACACTCTCTTACACTCTCACTCACACTCTCTTACACTCTCACTCAAACTCTCTTACACTCACTCACTCACACTCTCTTACACTCTCATTTAGACTCTCTTACACTCTCCCTCACACTGTCTTACACTCTCACTCACACTCTCTTACACTCTCACCAAACTCTCTTGCACTCTCACTCACACTCTTACACTCTCACTCACTCTCTTACACTCTCACTCAAACTCTCTTACACTCTCACTCACTCACACTCTCTTACACTCTCATTTAGACTCTCTTACACTCTCCCTCACACTGTCTTACACTCTCACTCACACTCTCTTACACTCTCACCACACTGTCTTACACTCTCACTCACACTGTCTTACACTCTCACTCACACTTTCTTACACTCTCACTCACACTCTCACTCACACTCTCTTACACTCTCACATTCTCTTACACTCTCACTCACACTGTCTTACACTCTCACTCACACTTTCTTACACTCTCACCACACTCTCTTACACTCTCACTCACTCACACACACTCTCTAACACTCTCTCACACACTCACACTCTCTTACACTCTCACTCACTCACACTCTATAACACTCTCACTCACTCACACTCTATAACACTCTCACTCACTCACTCTCTCTTACACTCTCACTCACACACTCTCTAACACTCTCACTCACTCACCCTCTATAAAACTCTCACTCACTCACACTCTCTTACACTCACTCACTCACACTCTATAACACTCTCACTCACACTCTCTTACACTCTCACTCACACTCTCTTACACTCTCACTCACCCTCTCTTACACTCTCATTCACACTCTCTAACACTCACACTCACTCACACTCTCTTACACTCTCACTCATATACTCTCTAACACTCTCACTCATACACTCTCTAACACTCTCAAACACACTTTCTAATACTGTCTCACACACACTCTCTAACACTCTCACTCACACACTCTCTAACACTCTCATACATTCTCTCTAACTCACGCTCTCTTACACTCTCACTCACACTCTCTTACACTCTCACTCATACACTCTCTAACACTCACACTCTCTTACACTCTCAGTCACACTCTCTAACACTCTCTCTCACTCACACTCTTACACTCTCACTCACACTCTCTAACACTCTCACTCACACACTCTCTAACACTCTCTTACACTCTCACTCACACACTCTCTCTTACACTCTCACTCACACTCTCTTACACTCTCACTCACTCTCACTCACTCACACTCTCTTGCACTCTCACTCACACTCTATTACACTCTCACTCACACTCTCTTACACTCTCACTCAAACTCTCTTACACTCTCACTCACACTGTCTTACAATCTCACTCTGACTCTCTTACACTCTCACTCACACTGTCTTACAATCTCACTCAGACTCTCTTACACTCTCACTCACACTCTCTTACTCTCACTCACACTGTCTTACAGTCTCACTCACACTCTCTTACACTCTCACTCACACTCTCTTACACTCTCTCACTCACACTCTCTTACACTCTCACTCACACTGTCTTACACTCACTCACACTCTCTCTCTCACTCACACTCTCTCACACTCTCACTCATACTCTCTAACACTCTCACTCACACACTCTCTAACACTCTCATACATTCTCTCACTCACACTCTCTCACACTCTCACTCACACACTTTCCAACACTCTCACTCTCACTCACTCACACTCTCTTGCACTCTCACTCACACTCTTACACTCTCACTCACACTCTCTTACACTCTCACTCACACACTTTCCAACACTCTCACTCTCACTCACTCACACTCTCTTGCACTCTCACTCACACTCTATTACACTCTCACTCACACTCTCTTACACTCTCACTCAAACTCTCTTACACTCTCACTCACTCACACTGTCTTACTCTCACTCACACTCTCTTACACTCTCACTCACACTCTCTCACACTCTCACTCACACACTTTCCAACACTCTCACTCACTCACTCACTCACACTCTCTTACACTCTCACTCACACTCTCTTACACTCTCACTCAAACTCTCTTACACTCTCACTCACTCACACTGTCTTACACTCTCACTCACACTGTCTTACACTCACTCACACTCTCTTACACTCTCATTCACACTCTCTTACACTCTCACTCACACTCTCTTACACTCTCACTCACTCACACTGTCTTACACTCTCACCACACTGTCTTACACTCTCACTCACACTCTCTACACTCTCATTCACACTCTCTTACACTCTCACTCACACTCTCTTACACTCTCATTCACACTCTCTTACACTCTCACTCACACTCTCTTACACTCTCACTCACACTCTCTTACACTCTCACTCACACTCTCTTACACTCTCACTCACACACTCTCTAACACTCACACTCACTCACTCACACTCTCTTGCACTCTCACTCACACTCTATTACACTCTCACTCACACTCTCTTACACTCTCACTCAAACTCTCTTACACTCTCACTCACTCACACTGTCTTACACTCTCACTCACACTCTCTTACACTCTCACTCACACTCTCTCACACTCTCACTCACACACTTTCCAACACTCTCACTCTCACTCACTCACTCACACTCTATTACACTCTCACTCACACTCTCTTACACTCTCACTCAAACTCTCTTACACTCTCACTCACTCACACTGTCTTACACTCTCACTCACACTGTCTTACACTCTCACTCACACTCTCTTACACTCTCATTCACACTCTCTTACACTCTCACTCACACTCTCTTACACTCTCACTCACACTCTCTTACACTCTCACTCATACACTCTCTAACACTCACACTCTCTTACACTCTCAGTCACACTCTCTAACACTCTCTCTCACTCACACTCTCTTACACTCTCACTCACACTCTCTAACACTCTCACTCACACACTCTCTAACACTCTCTCTTACACTCTCACTCACACACTCTCTTACACTCTCACTCACACTCTCTTACACTCTCACTCACTCTCACTCACTCACACTCTCTTGCACTCTCACTCACACTCTATTACACTCTCACTCACACTCTCTTACACTCTCACTCAAACTCTCTTACACTCTCACTCACTCACACTCTCTTACACTCTCACTCACACTGTCTTACAATCTCACTCAGACTCTCTTACACTCTCACTCACACTCTCTTACACTCTCACTCACACTGTCTTACAGTCTCACTCACACTCTCTTACACTCTCACTCACACTCTCTTACACTCTCACTCTCACACTCTCTTACACTCTCACTCACACTGTCTTACACTCTCACTCACACTCTCTTACACTCTCACTCACACTCTCTCACTCTCACTCACTCACACACTCTCTAACACTCTCACTCACACACTCTCTAACACTCTCATACATTCTCTCTCACTCACACTCTCTCACACTCTCACTCACACACTTTCCAACACTCTCACTCTCACTCACTCACACTCTCTTGCACTCTCACTCACACTCTCTTACACTCACTCACACTCTCTTACACTCTCACTCACACACTTTCCAACACTCTCACTCTCACTCACTCACACTCTCTTGCACTCTCACTCACACTCTATTACACTCTCACCACACTCTCTTACACTCTCACTCAAACTCTCTTACACTCACTCACTCACACTCTCTTACACTCTCCTCACACTGTCTTACTCTCACTCACTCTCTTACACTCTCACTCACACTCTCTTACACTCTCACTCACACTCTCACACTCTCTACACTCTCACTCACTCTCTAACACTCTCATACATTCTCTCTGACTCACGCTCTCTTACACTCTCACCACACTCTCTTACACTCTCACTCACACTCTCTTACACTCTCACCACACTCTTACACTCTCACTCACACTCTTACACTCACACTCTCTCTTACACTCTCACTCACACACTCTTACACTCACTCACACTCTCACTCTCACTCTCACTCACTCACACTCTCTTACACTCTCACTCACACTCTCTTACACTCTCACTCACACGCTCTTACACTCTCACCACTCAGACTCTCCTACACTCTCACTCACACTCTCTTATACTCTCACTTACTCTCTTACACTCTCACTCACACTCTCTTACACTCTCACTCAGACTCTCTTACACTCTCACTCACAAACTTTACAACACTCTCACTCACTCACACTCTCTTGCACTCTCACTCACACTCTTACACTCTCACTCACTCACACTCTTACACTCTCACTAAACTCTCTTACACTCTCACTCACTCACACTCTCTTACACTCTCACTCACACTCTCTTACACTCTCACTCACACGCTCTTACACTCTCACTCACTCAGACTCTCTTACACTCTCACTCACACTCTCTTATACTCTCACTTACTCTCTTACACTCTCACTCACACTCTCTTACACTCTCACTCAGACTCTCTTACACTCTCACTCAGACTCTCTACACTCTCACTCACACTCTCTTACACTCTCACACAGACTCTCTTACACTCTCACTCACTCACACTGTCTTACACTCTCACTCAGACTCTCTTACTTTCTCACTCACACTGTCTTACACTCTCACTCAGACTCTCTTACACTCTCACTCACACTGTCTTACACTCTCACTCACACTCTCTTACACTCTCACTCACTCACACTGTCTTACACTCTCACTCAGACTCTCTTACACTCTCACTCACACTGTCTTACACTCTCACTCAGACTCTCTTACACTCTCACTCACACTGTCTTACACTCACTCACACTCTCTTACACTCACTCACACTCCTTACACTCTCACTCACACTCTCTTACACTCTCACTCACACTCTCTTACACTCTCACTCACTCACACTCTCTTACACTCTCACTCAGACTCTCTTACACTCTCACTCACACTGTCTTACACTCACACTCACACTCTCTTACACTCACACTCACACTCTCTTACACTCTCACCACACTCTCTTACACTCACACTCACACTCTCTTACACTCACACTCACACTCTCTTACACTCTCACTCACTCACACTCTCTTACACTCTCACTCACTCACACTCTCTTACACTCTCACTCACACTCTCTTACACTCTCACTCACTCACTCACACTCTCTTACACTCTCACTCACACTCTCTTACACTCTCACTCACTCACACTCTCTTACACTCTCACTCACACTCTCTTACACTCTCACTCACTCACACTCTCTTACACTCTCACTCAGACTCTCTTACACTCTCACTCACACTCTCTTACACTCTCACTCACTCACACTCTCTTACACTCACACTCACACTCTCTTACACTCTCACTCACCACTCTCTTACACTCTCACTCACACTCTCTTACAATCTCACTCACACTCTCTTACACTCTCTCTTACTCTCTTACACTCTACACTCACCACTCACACTCTCTTACACTCTCACTCACACTCTCTTACACTCACACTCACACTCTCTACACTCACATTCACACTCTCTTACACTCTCACTCACTCACACTCTCTTACACTCACACTCACACTCTCACTCACACTCTCTTACACTCTCACTCACACTCTCTTACACTCACACTCACACTCTCTTACACTCTCACTCACACTCTCTTACACTCTCACTCACACTCTCTACACTCTCACCACACTCTCTTACACTCACACTCACACTCTCTTACACTCACACTCACACTCTCTTACACTCTCACTCACTCACACTGTCTTACACTCACACTCACACTCTCTTACACTCACACTCTCACTCACACTCTCTTACACTCTCACTCACACTCTCTTACACTCTCACTCACTCACTCACACTCTCTTACACTCTCACTCACACTCTCTTACACTCACACTCACACTCTCTTACACTCTCACTCACTCACTCACACTCTCTTACACTCTCACTCACACTCTCTTACACTCACACTCACACTCTCTTACACTCTCACTCACTCACACTCTCTTACACTCACACTCACACTCTCTTACACTCTCACTCACACTGTCTTACACTCTCACTCAGACTCTCTTACACTCTCACTCACACTGTCTTACACTCTCACTCAGACTCTCTTACACTCTCACTCACACTGTCTTACACTCTCACTCACACTCTCTTACACTCTCACTCACTCACACTGTCTTACACTCTCACTCAGACTCTCTTACACTCTCACTCACACTGTCTTACACTCTCACTCAGACTCTCTTACACTCTCACTCACACTGTCTTACACTCTCACTCACACTCTCTTACACTCTCACTCACACTCCCTTACACTCACACTCACACTCTCTTACACTCTCACTCACACTCTCTTACACTCTCACTCACTCACACTCTCTTACACTCTCACTCAGACTCTCTTACACTCTCACTCACACTGTCTTACACTCACACTCACACTCTCTTACACTCTCACTCACTCACACTCTCACTCACACTCCCTTACACTCTCACTCACACTCTCTTACACTCACACTCACACTCTCTTACACTCTCACTCACTCACACTCTCTCACTCACTCACTCACACTCTCTTACACTCACACTCACACTCTCTTACACTCTCACTCACTCACACTCTCTTACACTCACACTCACACTCTCTTACACTCTCACTCACACTCTCTTACACTCTCACTTACACTCTCTTACACTCACACTCACACTCTCTTACACTCTCACTCACACTCTCTTACACTCTCACTCACACTCTCTTACACTCTCATACACTCTCACACTCACACTCTCTTACACTCACACTCACACTCTCTTACACTCTCACTCACTCACTCTCTTACACTCACACTCACACTCTCTTACACTCTCACTCACTCTCTTACACTCTCACTCACACTCTCTTACACTCTCACTCACTCACTCACACTCTCTTACACTCTCACTCACACTCTCTTACACTCTCACTCACTCACACTCTCTTACACTCTCACTCAGACTCTCTTACACTCTCACTCACACTCTCTTACACTCTCACTCACTCACACTCTCTTAAACTCACACTCACACTCTCTTACACTCTCACTCACTCACACTCTCTTACACTCTCACTCACACTCTCTTACACTCTCACTCACACTCTCTTACACTCTCACTCACACTCTCTTACACTCTCACTCACTCACACTCTCTTACACTCTCACTCACACTCTCTTACACTCACACTCACACTCTCTTACACTCACATTCACACTCTCTACACTCTCACTCACTCACACTCTCTTACACTCACACTCACACTCTCTTACACTCTCACTCACACTCTCTTACACTCTCACTCACACTCTCTTACACTCACACTCACACTCTCTTACACTCTCACCACACTCTTACACTCTCACTCACACTCTCTTACACTCACACTCACACTCTCTTACACTCACACTCACACTCTCTTACACTCTCACCACTCACACTGTCTTACACTCACACTCACACTCTCTTACACTCACACTCACACTCTCTTACACTCTCACTCACACTCTCTTACACTCTCACTCACACTCTTAAACTCTCACTCACACTCTCTTACACTCACACTCACACTCTCTTACACTCTCACTCACACTCTCTTACACTCACACTCACACTCTCTTACACTCTCACTCACACTCTCTTACACTCTCACTCTCTTACACTCTCACTCACACTCTCTCACACTCTCACTCACACTCTCTTACACTCTCACTCTCTTACACTCTCACTCACTCACACTCTCTTACACACACTCACACTCTCTTACACTCTCACTCACTCACACTCTCTTACACTCTCACTCACACTGTCTTACACTCACACTCACACTCTCTTACACTCACTCACACTGTCTTACACTCTCACACTCACACTTTCTTACTCTCACTCACACTCTCTTACACTCTCACTCACTCACACTCTCTTACACTCTCACTCAGACTCTCTTACACTCTCACTCACACTCTCTTACACTCTCACTCACTCACACTCTCTTACACTCACACTCACACTCTCTTACACTCTCACTCACTCACACTCTCTTACACTCTCACTCACACTCTCTTACACTCTCACTCACACTCTCTTACACTCTCACTTACTCTCTTACACTCTCACTCACTCACACTCTCTTACACTCTCACTCACACTCTCTTACACTCACACTCACACTCTCTTACACTCACATTCACACTCTCTTACACTCTCACTCACTCACACTCTCTTACACTCACACTCACCTCACTCACACTCTTACACTCTCACCACACTCTCTTACACTCACACTCACACTCTCTTACACTCTCACTCACACTCTCTTACACTCTCACTCACACTCTCTTACACTCTCACTCACACTCTTACACTCACACTCACACTCTCTTACACTCACACCTCACACTCTCTTACACTCTCACTCACCACACTGTCTTACACTCACACTCACACTCTCTTACACTCACACTCACACTCTCTTACACTCTCACTCACACTCTCTTACACTCTCACTCACACTCTCTTACACTCTCACTCACTCACTCACACTCTCTTACACTCTCACTCACACTCTCTTACACTCACACTCACACTCTCTTACACTCTCACTCACTCACTCACACTCTCTTACACTCTCACTCACACTCTCTTACACTCACACTCACACTCTCTTACTCTCCTCACTCACTCACACTCTCTTACACTCACACTCACACTCTCTTACACTCTCACTCACACTGTCTTACACTCTCACTCAGACTCTCTTACACTCTCACTCACACTGTCTTACACTCTCACTCAGACTCTCTTACACTCTCACTCACACTGTCTTACACTCTCACTCACACTCTCTACACTCACTCACACTGTCTTACACTCTCACTCAGACTCTCTTACACTCTCACCACACTGTCTTACACTCTCACTCAGACTCTCTTACACTCTCACTCACACTGTCTTACACTCTCACTCACACTCTCTTACACTCTCACTCACACTCCCTTACACACTCACACTCACACTCTCTTACACTCTCACTCACACTCTCTACACTCTCACCACTCACACTCTCTTACACTCTCACTCAGACTCTCTTACACTCTCACTCACACTGTCTTACACTCACACTCACTCACACTGTCTTACACTCTCACTCACACTGTCTTACACTCACACACACTCCCACACTCACCACACTCTCTTACACTCACTCACACTCACACTCTCTACACTCACTCACACTCTCCACACTCACTCTCACTCACCACACTCTCTCACTCTTACACTCACACACCTCACACTCTCTTACACTCTCACTCACTCACACTCTCTTACACTCACACTCACACTCTCTTACACTCTCACTCACACTCTCTTACACTCTCACTACACTCTCTTACACACTCACACTCTCTTACACTCTCACTCACACTCTCTTACACTCTCACCACACTCTTACACTCTCACCACACTCTCTTACACTCACACTCACACTCTTACACTCACACTCACACTCTCTTACACTCACTCACTCACACTCTCTTACACTCACACTCACACTCTCTCTTACACTCTCACTCACACTCTCTTACACTCTCACTCCTCTCTTACACTCTCACTCACTCACTCACACTCTCTTACACTCTCACTCACACTCTCTTACACTCTCACTCACTCACACTCTCTTACACTCTCACTCAGACTCTCTTACACTCTCACTCACACTCTCTTACTCTCACTCACTCACACTCTCTTAAACTCACACTCACACTCTCTTACACTCTCACTCACTCACACTCTCTTACACCTCACTCACACTCTCTTACACTCTCACCACACTCTCTTACACTCTCACTTACTCTCTTACACTCTCACTCACTCACACTCTCTTACACTCTCACTCACACTCTCTTACACTCACACTCACACTCTCTTACACTCACATTCACACTCTCTTACACTCTCACTCACTCACACTCTCTTACACTCACACTCACACTCTCTTACACTCTCACTCACACTCTCTTACACTCTCACCACACTCTCTTACACTCACACTCACACTCTCTTACACTCTCACTCACACTCTCTTACACTCTCACCACACTCTCTTACACTCTCACTCACACTCTCTTACACTCACACTCACACTCTCTTACACTCACACTCACACTCTCTTACACTCTCACCACTCACACTGTCTTACACTCACACTCACACTCTCTTACACTCACACTCACACTCTCTTACACTCTCACCACACTCTCTTACACTCTCACTCACACTCTCTTACACTCTCACCACTCACCACACTCTCTTACACTCTCACCACACTCTCTTACACTCACACTCTCACACTCTCTTACACTCTCACTCACTCACCACACTCTCTTACACTCTCACTCACACTCTCTTACACTCACACTCACACTCTCTTACACTCTCACTCACTCACACTCTCTTACACTCACACTCACACTCTCTTACACTCTCACCACACTCTTACACTCTCACCACACTCTCTTAAACTCTCACTCACACTCTCTTACACTCACACTCACACTCTCTTACACTCTCACTCACACTCTTACACTCACACTCACACTCTTACACTCTCACTCACACTCTCTTACACTCTCACTCTCTTACACTCTCACTCACACTCTCTCACACTCTCACTCACTCTCTTACACTCTCACTCTCTTACACTCTCACTCACTCACACTCTCTTACACACACTCACACTCTCTTACACTCTCACTCACTCACACTCTCTTACACTCTCACTCACACTGTCTTACACTCACACTCACACTCTCTTACACTCTCACTCACACTGTCTTACACTCACACTCACACTTTCTTACACTCTCACTCACACTCTCTTACACTCTCACTCACACTCTCTTACACTCTCACTCACTCACACTCTCTTACACTCTCACTCACACTCTCTTACACTCTCACTCTCTTACACTCTCACTCACACTGTCTTACACTCACACTCACACTCTCTTACACTCTCACTCACACTCTCTTACACTCACACTCACACTCTCTTACACTCTCACTTACACTCTCTTACACTCTCACTCACACTCTCTTACACTCTCACTCACACTCTCTTACACTCTCACTTACACTCTCTTACACTCACACTGACACTCTCTTACACTCTCACTCACACTGTCTTACACTCTCACTCACACTCTCTTACACTCTCACTCTCACTCTCTTACACTCTCACTCACACTCTCTTACACTCACACTCCTCTCTTACACTCTCACTCACACTCTCTTACACTCTCACTCACACTCTCTTACACTCACACTCACACTCTCTTACACTCACACTCACACTCTCTTACACTCTCACTCACTCACACTGTCTTACACTCACACTCACACTCTCTTACACTCACACTCACACTCTCTTACACTCTCACTCACACTCTCTTACACTCTCACTCACACTCTCTTACACTCTCACTCACTCACTCACACTCTCTTACACTCTCTCCACTCTCTTACACTCACACTCACACTCTCTTACACTCTCACCACTCACCACACTCTCTTACACTCTCACTCACACTCTCTTACACTCACACTCACACTCTCTTACACTCTCACTCACTCACACTCTCTTACACTCACACTCACACTCTCTTACACTCTCACCACACTCTCTTACACTCTCACTCACACTCTCTTACACTCTCACTCACACTCTCTTACACTCACACTCACACTCTCTTACACTCTCACTCACTCTCTTACACTCACACTCTCTTACACTCTCACTCACACTCTCTTACACTCTCACTCTCTTACACTCTCACTCCTCTCACACTCACACTCTCTTACACTCTCACCACACTCTCTTACACTCTCACCACACTCTCTTACACTCTCACTCTCTTACACTCTCACTCACTCACACTCTCTTACACACACTCACACTCTCTTACACTCACTCACTCACACTCTCACTCACACTGTCTTACACTCACACTCACACTCTCTTACACTCTCACTCACACTCTCTTACACTCTCACCACTCTCTTACACTCTCACTCCTCACACTCTCTTACACTCTCACTCTCTTACACTCTCACTCACACTGTCTTACACTCACACTCACACTCTCTTACACTCTCACTCACTCTCTTACACTCACACTCACTCTCTTACACTCTCACTCACACTCTCTTACACTCTCACTCTCTTACACTCTCACTCACACTCTCTTACACTCACACTCACACTCTCTTACACTCACACTGACACTCTTTTACACTCTCACTCACACTCTCTTACACTCACACTCTCTTACACTCTCACTCACACTCTCTTACACTCACACTCACTCTCTTACACTCTCACTCACTCTCTTACACTCACACTCACACTCTCTTACACTCTCACTCACACTCTCTTACACTCACTCTCTTACACTCTCACTCACACTCTCACTCACACTCACACTCTCTTACACTCTCACTCACACACTCTCTTACACTCTCACTCACACTCTCTTACACTCTCACTCACTCACACTCTCTCACACTCTCACTCACAAACTTTACAACACTCTCACTCTCACTCACTCACACTCTCTTGCACTCTCACTCACACTCTCTTACACTCTCACTCACACTCTCTTACACTCTCACTCAAACTCTCTTACACTCTCACCACCACACTCTCTTACACTCTCACTCACACTCTCTTACACTCTCACTCACACGCTCTTACACTCTCACTCACTCAGACTCTCTTACACTCTCACTCACACTCTCTTATACTCTCACTTACTCTCTTACACTCACTCACACTCTCTTACACTCTCACTCAGACTCTCTTACACTCTCACTCAGACTCTCTTACACTCTCACTCACACTCTCTTACACTCTCACACAGACTCTCTTACACTCTCACTCACTCACACTGTCTTACACTCTCACTCAGACTCTCTTACTTTCTCACTCACACTGTCTTACACTCTCACTCAGACTCTCTTACTTTCTCACTCACACTGTCTTACACTCTCACTCAGACTCTCTTACACTCTCACCACACTGTCTTACACTCTCACTCACACTCTCTTACACTCTCACTCACTCACACTGTCTTACACTCTCACTCAGACTCTCTTACACTCTCACTCACACTGTCTTACACTCTCACTCAGACTCTCTTACACTCTCACCACACTGTCTTACACTCTCACCACACTCTCTTACACTCTCACACTCTCACCACACTCTCTTACACTCTCACTCACACTCTCTTACACTCTCACTCACTCACACTCTCTTACACTCTCACTCAGACTCTCTTACACTCTCACTCACACTGTCTTACACTCACACTCACACTCTCTTACACTCACACTCACACTCTCTTACACTCTCACTCACTCACACTCTCACCACACTCCCTTACACTCTCACTCACACTCTCTTACACTCACCTCACACTCTCTTACACTCTCACCACTCACACTCTCTTACACTCTCACTCAGACTCTCTTACACTCTCACCACTCACACTCTCTTACACTCACCACACTCTCTTACACTCTCACTCACACTCTCTTACACTCTCACTTACTCTTACACTCTCACTCACTCACTCACACTCTCTTACACTCACACTCTTACACTCTCACTCACTCACTCACACTCTCTTACACTCACACTCACACTCTCTTACACTCTCACTCACACTCTCTTACACTCTCACTTACACTCTCTTACACTCTCACTCACACTCTCTTACACTCTCACTCACTCACACTCTCTTACACTCTCACTCACACTCTCTTACACTCTCACTCACACGCTCTTACACTCTCACCACTCAGACTCTCTTACACTCTCACCACACTCTCTTATACTCTCACTTACTCTCTTACACTCTCACTCACTCTCTTACACTCACTCAGACTCTCTTACACTCTCACTCAGACTCTCTTACACTCTCACTCACACTCTCTTACACTCTCACACAGACTCTCTTACACTCTCACTCACTCACACTCTCTTACACTCTCACTCAGACTCTCTTACACTCTCACTCACACTGTCTTACACTCTCACTCAGACTCTCTTACACTCTCACTCACACTGTCTTACACTCTCACTCACACTCTCTTACACTCTCACTCACTCACACTGTCTTACACTCTCACTCAGACTCTCTTACACTCTCACTCACACTGTCTTACACTCTCACTCAGACTCTCTTACACTCTCACTCACACTGTCTTACACTCTCACTCACACTCTCTTACACTCTCACTCACACTCCCTTACACTCTCACTCACACTTTCTTACACTCTCACTCACACTCTCTTACACTCTCACTCACTCACACTCTCTTACACTCTCACTCAGACTCTCTTACACTCTCACTCACACTGTCTTACACTCACACTCACACTCTCTTACACTCTCACTCACTCACACTCTCACTCACACTTACACTCTCACTCACTCTCTTACACTCACACTCACTCTCTTACACTCTCACTCACTCACACTCTCTTACACTCTCACTCAGACTCTCTTACACTCTCACTCACACTCTCTTACACTCTCACTCACTCACACTCTCTTACACTCTCACTCACACTCTCTTACACTCTCACTCACACTCTCTTACACTCTCACTTACTCTCTTACACTCTCACTCACTCACTCACACTCTCTTACACTCACACTCACACTCTCTTACACTCTCACTCACTCACACTCTCTTACACTCACACTCACACTCTCTTACACTCTCACTCACACTCTCTTACACTCTCACTTACACTCTCTTACACTCACACTCACACTCTCTTACACTCTCACTCACACTCTCTTACACTCTCACTCACACTCTCTTACACTCTCACTCACACTCTCTTACACTCACACTCACACTCTCTTACACTCACACTCACACTCTCTTACACTCTCACTCACTCACACTCTCTTACACTCACACTCACACTCTCTTACACTCTCACTCACACTCTCTTACACTCTCACTCACTCACTCACACTCTCTTACACTCTCACTCACACTCTCTTACACTCTCACTCACTCACACTCTCTTACACTCTCACTCAGACTCTCTTACACTCTCACTCACACTCTCTTACACTCTCACTCACTCACACTCTCTTACACTCACACTCACACTCTCTTACACTCTCACTCACTCACACTCTCTTACACTCTCACTCACACTCTCTTACACTCTCACTCACACTCTCTTACACTCTCACTTACTCTCTTACACTCTCACTCACTCACACTCTCTTACACTCTCACTCACACTCTCTTACACTCACACTCACACTCTCTTACACTCACATTCACACTCTCTTACACTCTCACTCACTCACACTCTCTTACACTCACACTCACACTCTCTTACACTCTCACTCACACTCTCTTACACTCTCACTCACACTCTCTTACACTCACACTCACACTCTCTTACACTCTCACTCACACTCTCTTACACTCTCACTCACACTCTCTTACACTCTCACTCACACTCTCTTACACTCACACTCACACTCTCTTACACTCACACTCACACTCTCTTACACTCTCACTCACTCACACTGTCTTACACTCACACTCACACTCTCTTACACTCACACTCACACTCTCTTACACTCTCACTCACACTCTCTTACACTCTCACTCACACTCTCTTACACTCTCACTCACTCACTCACACTCTCTTACACTCTCACTCACACTCTCTTACACTCACACTCACACTCTCTTACACTCTCTTACACTCTCCACACTCTCTTACACTCACACTCACACTCTCTTACACTCTCACTCACTCACACTCTCTACACTTACACTCACACTCTCTTACACTCTCACTCACACTCTCTTACTCTCACTCACACTCTCTTACACTCCTCACCACTCTCTTACACTCACACTCACACTCTCTTACACTCTCACCACACTCTCTTACACTCACACTCACACTCTCTTACACTCTCACTCACACTCTCTTACACTCTCACTCTCTTACACTCACTCACACTCTCTCACACTCACACTCTCTTACACTCTCACTCACACTCTCTTACACTCTCGCCACACTCTCTTACACTCTCACTCTCTTACACTCTCACTCACTCACACTCTCTTACACACTCACACTCTCTTACACCTCACTCACACTCTCTTACACTCTCACTCACACTGTCTTACACTCACACTCACACTCTCTTACACTCTCACTCACACTGTCTTACACTCACACTCACACTCTCTTACACTCTCACTCACACTCTCTTACACCTCACTCACACTCTCTTACACTCTCACTCACTCACACTTCTCACTCACACTCTCTTACACTCTCACTCTCTTACTCTCACTCACACTGTCTTACACTCTCACACTCTCTTACACTCTCACTCACACTCTCTTACACTCACACTCACACTCTCTTACACTCTCACTCACTCTCTTACACTCTCACTCTCTTACACTCTCACTCACACTCTCTTACACTCACACTCACACTCTCTTACACTCACACTGACACTCTCTTACACTCTCACTCACACTCTCTTACACTCACACTCTCTTACACTCTCACTCACTCTCTTACACTCACACTCACACTCTTACACTCACACTCACACTCTCTTACACTCTCACTCACACTCTCTTACACTCTCACTCACACTCTCTTACACTCACACTCACACTCTCTTACACTCACACTCACACTCTCTTACACTCTCACTCACCACACTGTCTTACACTCACACTCACACTCTCTTACACTCACACTCACACTCTCTTACACTCTCACTCACACTCTCTTACACTCTCACTCACACTCTCTTACACTCTCACTCACTCACTCACACTCTCTTACACTCTCACCTCACTCTCTTACACTCACACTCACACTCTCTTACACTCTCACCACCACTCACACTCTCTTACACTCTCACCACACTCTCTTACACTCACACTCACACTCTCTTACACTCTCACTCACTCACACTCTCTTACACTCACACTCACACTCTTACACTCACCACACTCTCTTACACTCTCACTCACACTCTCTTACACTCTCACTCACACTCTCTTACACTCACACTCACACTCTCTTACACTCTCACTCACACTCTCTTACACTCACACTCTCTTACACTCTCACTCACACTCTCTTACACTCTCACTCTCTTACACTCTCACTCACACTCTCTCACACTCACACTCTCTTACACTCTCACTCACACTCTCTTACACTCTCACTCACACTCTCTTACACTCTCACTCTCTTACACTCTCCTTACACACACTCACACTCTCTTACACTCTCACTCACTCACACTCACTCACACACTGTCTTACACTCACACTCACACTCTCTTACACTCTCACTCACACTCTCTTACACTCTCACTCACACTCTCTTACACTCTCACTCACCACACTCTCTTACACTCTCACCACTCTCTTACACTCTCACTCTCTTACACTCACTCACACTGTCTTACACTCACACTCACACTCTCTTACACTCCTCACCACACTCTCTTACACTCACACTCACACTCTCTTACACTCTCACTCACACTCTCTTACACTCTCACTCTCTTACACTCTCACTCACACTCTCTTACACTCACACTCACTCTCTTACACTCACACTGACACTCTCTTACACTCTCACTCACACTCTCTTACACTCACACTCTCTTACACTCTCACTCACACTCTCTTACACTCACACTCACACTCTCTTACACTCTCACTCACACTCTCTTACACTCACACTCACACTCTCTTACACTCTCACTCACACTCTCTTACACTCACACTCTCTTACACTCTCACTCACACTCTCTTACACTCACACTCACACTCTCTTACACTCACACTGACACTCTCTTACACTCTCACTCACACTCTCTTACACTCACACTCCTCTTACACTCTCACTCACACTCTCTTACACTCACACTCTCTTACACTCTCACTCACACTCTCTTACACTCACACTCACACTCTCTTACACTCTCACTCACACTCTCTTACACTCTCACTCTCTTACACTCTCACTCACACTCTCTTACACTCACACTCACACTGTTTTTGTGGATTTGTAGCAGGCATTTGTCCCTCACAGTGCCTTGTGTGAGACCACAAAAGGCCGGCTCCACCCGCCTACGCTCACCACACACAGAGGGTCCAAAAGCTGCTGTGTAAAGTGTCCAATCCTCAGACAGAATGTGCCCCGGCTGGTGTGACCTCAAAGAAGCTTAACAGCTGAAAGGTCCCTCTCCTGTGTGAGTTAAAAAATTTAGAGCCTAAACACATACTATAGATTTTTGTATTGATTTTGGCTTTGACCACAGCAGAGGAGGTGCGTTCGTTGTGTTGAAACTGTACACCTGTAGGTTGTAACTGCAGCTTATTCAGAATGCGGCTGCTCAGTTTCTACCTAAAACTAGGAATTACAACCACATCCTCATGTCGAGTTAGAAGTGAACCTGGTGAAGCAGCGTTTAAGTTTCAGCAGCAAAAACTTTGAATAGTCTCAACTTGATCTGCAGCGTTGAACGTGTGTCTGTTTGGAACAACTAAAGGATGTATTTGTAGATATAAAGAGGCTGTGTTTGAAATAAATCATGATCACAGACTAAAAATAAATCGTAGAAGTTACTCCTCTTTTTTGTTTGTGTTTGTGCACGAATATCAGTGCAGAGTAGCAGTCTCTGTCTCGAAGGGGTGCTGGAAAGTGCTCCAACCGGGGACTTTTTTGTTCTACTCAGGGACTTCAACGCTCAAGTGGGTAGTGACAGTGACACCTGGAGGGTCGTGATTGGGCGGAACGCTCCTTTTCCCAATCTGAACCTTAGCGGTGTTCTGTTATTGGACTTGTTCAACATATTGCACCATGTTTAGGCTATCCCCAGGGTGTCCACGAGGTTGCGTGGCACAAGGACCCTAGGCCAGAGGTTGATAATCGACTTTGTAGTTTTTTCTTCTGACATAAGCCGCCTCAGGAGGGAGAAGCATAGTCCTGCAAACCCTGTTCACAGTGGAGGTGTGAATCTGCTAACTTCAACTGGGGATAGTTTCAGATGATGGAAGGAATACTTTGAGGATCTCCTTAACCCCTCTGACAAATCTTCCACTGAGGTTTCTCATTTTTCACATGGCTGTGTTTTTTTTAGTTTTTTCTCTGATGGAAGTTTCTAGGACACAGGGATTGCCTTGTCCAGTCTGTCAATGTCATTTAGGCATTTGTTTATTTTATATTGGGCTAAAGAAATAAAACTGAAATTAAAGCCGCAAGCGGCGATAAAGGCCCTCGCCTCCCTTGCGACCGCGGGGACACATGTACTCGGAGGATTGCATTTCGTGCTTTAAAGCGTAAACTTCACGATAATGTCAAATAACCGGGCCTGTGCCGCTGCTAGAATCTTCTTCTGGCTGGAGCCTGCTACACCACCTTGTATTTAGAGTTAGATGTCTCCACTTTCCCTGATTTTCCTGGGATCTGTCTGAACTTTTGAAAATAAGAGTTTATGCTTGGGCTGAGGCGAGAAAAACAAAGTACTGGCTGGAGATTTGCAATGTTAAAAAGTAAAAATGTAAATATTACTTTTCTAAAATAACAAGTTTACCAGTTCCAAAAGATTCTGAGGAGTTTTCCAAGACTCTAGTCTTGACTCTGGAGGAGCCTCCGCCAAAAGAAGCATTCTGGCAATTGGTAAAAGGCATTTATTTCCCAAAGAAATGGCTGCCTATTCACAGGCTCATTACGACCACAGCCACAAATGTATCAAAAAACCAACTGATAACTTTTATTGACACTCGTGTCTAGATAATACTCACCAAATTTGGGGCCATTTAGATTAAAACACATTGGGTTTAATCTTTTGACC
The DNA here is from genome assembly GCA_024349245.1 of Neodontobutis hainanensis. Taxonomy (NCBI): domain Eukaryota; kingdom Metazoa; phylum Chordata; class Actinopteri; order Gobiiformes; family Odontobutidae; genus Neodontobutis; species Neodontobutis hainanensis. The sequence goes on from JALDNG010000623.1 coordinate 61,838, forward strand.
CGAGGGGTGCGATTTAGGTGGTCACGCGTTCCACCCCACATGGCGGACTTCCTGTTGAGTTTAGACTGTTGCTGTCATAGACTTTTCTGTTTGCCCTGAGGTGTTCTATGGATGTACCAAGTTTCATTTTTCTACGTTGGAAAAAATTACTTTCACTTTCTATAGGCCGAATGTATTTTCATTTTCCAGGGGTCGCCACTGAGTCATTTCTTTTAATTATTTTTTCAAATACTTAAAATACATCAATTTTTCGCCAGGCTTGAGTTTAGTGGCCAATAAAATGGACTTTTTGCGCAAATTTACTGGGTCAAAATTAAGGATAATTTTACAGAAAAATTTGCAGAAAAATAAAAATTAAATAAAAATATAAATTGAGCAAAAACAACAAGAAAAGGCATTGTCTATTTTGCACACAAGTGTTTAGCTCATTTTGTCTAAGTTTGGTGTTTGTGGAATGAAGCAGCTATTTTCTGTCAATTTTTAAAAGTGATGTGTATTCTAAGGCGGTTCACATTTTCAATTCAAAATGGCCGTCTTCTCGTGTGTGATAGGGTGTGGTCCCCATTGGCTTTTATGTTCATAAGCCCATGCTGGATGTGTGTACCAAGTTTCATTTGCCTAGGACAAACTAAAATTTTCCCTTCCCATTGACTTTTTCCACATATTTGCGCCGTTGCTATGGCAACACATTTATAAATAGGGGGTGGTTGTCATTGGCTTTTATGTTCGTCATGACATAAGTGATGTGTGTACCAAATTTCATGTCTTTATGACAAACTAAATTCTAGGCTCCTATTATAAGTTTGTAGGTGGCGCTAGAGGGCCATTTCTAAAGCAAACCCTTTTATTTACATATCTTTGTGTTCAGGTCGTGAATGTGCACAAACGCCTTTTTGGGTCCAACTTGATCCGAGAAGGCGTTTGAGAGTTAACGGATAATTTATTACCACAAAAATGGCCGCCTCGTTACAGGCTTGCCACACCCACACCCGATAAGATATCAAAAACAAAATGACAGCTTTTGTTGGCACATGTGTCTAGATGATACTCACCAAAATTGGGGCCATTTAGACAAAAACACAATGAGTTGAATCTTTTGGCGTAAGGGGTGCGATTTAGGTGGTCGCGACTTTCACCCCACATGGTGGACTTCCTGTTGAGTTTAGGCTGTGGCTGTCATAGACTTTTCTGTTTGCCCTGAGGTGTCCTATAAATGTACCAAGTTTTGTATTTCTACATTGGAAAAAATGTACTTTCACTTTCCATAGGCCCAATGTATTTTGACTTTTCTAGGGGTCGCCACTGAGTCATTTTTCATATTTTTTTTTCGGGGACTTCAAATACATAAATTTTTCGCCGACCTTGAACTTTGGGCCCAATAAAAATGACTTTTGGTGCATGTTCACTGGGTCAAATTAAGGATAATTTTGCAGAAAAAAAAAAAAAAATAAATAAAAAAATAATCCGAGCAAAAACAATAGGCCCTCCCGGCTATCACCGGCTCGGGCCTAATTAAAATAAATACATCTATTCATCCATTTTCTTCCACTTATCCGGGGCTTTGTCGCGGGGCAGCAGTCTAAGCAGAGACGGCCAGACCCACTCCCCAGGCACTTCCTCCAGCACTTCCGGGGGGATACCGAGTCGTTCCCAGGTCAGCAGAGAGACATAGTCCCTCCAGCGTGTCCTAACTTGTCCCCAGGGCCTCCTCACAGTGAGACATGTTAAGAACACCTCCCCAGGGAAGCGTCCAGGAGGCATCGGGACCAGATGTCTGAGTCACATGAGCTGGCTCCTCTCGATGTGAAGGAGCAGTGGCTCTACTCTGAGCTCCTCCCAAGTGACCAAGCTTCTCACCCCATCTTTAAGGGTGCGCCCAGCCATCCTGGAGAGAAAGTAACTTTGGCCGCCTGTATGCGGGATCTTGTCCTTTCGGTCATGACCCACAGCTCATAACCATTGGTGAGAGTAGAAACATAGACTGTCTGGTAAATCGAGATCAGCTCGATTTCTTCTTTACCAAGATCGACTGCCTTGCATCACTTCAAAATCTGCGCCGATCTTTGTAAACCTCCCCTTCCATCCTCCCCTTCCATCCTCCCCTTACTCAAGACCCCAAGATACTTGAACTCCTCCACTAGAGGCAGGAGCTCTCCACCAACCTGAAGGGGGCAACCCACCGTTTTCTGGATGAGAACCATGGCATCGGACATAGAGGTGCTGATTCTCATCCCAGCTGCTTTACACTCGGCTGCAAATTGTCCCAGTGCAGCTGAAGCTCCTGTTGTGATGAACTTTCACTGTGAACAGGATTTGCAGGACTATGCTTCTCCCTCCTGAGGCGGCTGATGTCAGAAGAAAAAACTACAAAGTCGATTATCAACCTCTGGCCTAGGGTCCTTGTGCCACGCAAACTGGTGGACACCCTGGGGATAGCCTAAACATGGTGCAATATGTTGAACAAGTCCAATAAGAGAACACCGCTAAGGTTTAGATTGGGAAAAGGAGCGTTCCGCCCAATCACGACCCTCCAGGTGTCACTGTCACTACCCACTTGAGCGTTGAAGTCCCTGAGTAGAACAAAAAAGTCCCCGGTTGGAGCACTTTCCAGCACCCCTCTGAGAGACTGCTACTCTGCACTGATATTCGTGCCAAAATCACAAAGATAAAAGAGGAGTAACTTCTATGATTTTTTTGTTTTAGTCTGTGATCATGATTTATTTCAATGTTAGGTACCACTGTTATTTCTTACTTTTCAAAAAAACAAAGCAAAGACAAAGTTTGTCACTCTGACTCAATTATTTTATTCTTTGGCTTCAACAATAAACTTTTACAAAAAGTTCTGATTTTCGACAGGTTCAGTCCGTACATGAGAGGGTTAAACAGCGGCTGACACATGAGAGGATACAAAAGTAAAACTATGCTCAAAATCTGAGGCCAGTGGCTGATGTCAAATCTAGTCTGAAGAATATGGAACAAACCCCCGAAAGCATAGTTTATGAGTGAACAGAGGTGAGGCGTACACGTGCTCAGAGCCTTCTGCCGCGTCTGTTTGGAGCCATTAAAACAAACTCTGAGGATCTGGAAATATGTAAAAAATACGACACTTAGATGAATCATAATTGTGACCGTCACAGCGACCAGTTCATACAAGTTATTCACAGTTGTGTCGAAGCAGGACAGTTTAATGATGCTGTAGTTAACGCAGTAAACTTTGTCGATAAAGTTTCCACAAAGTGTTAAAGATGCTGTGGGAAGAGTCATGATTAAAACCACAACAAACGGAGGCAGCCAAATCAAAACTATAAGAAATACCACTTTATTGAGGTTCATCTTGGTGTGGTACTGCAGAGGGAAGCATATGGCCACGTATCGGTCGTACGACATCACAGCCAGGTTTGTGAACTCAACACATCCGTAAGAATACAGACAGAATATTTGAAGAAAGCACAGAGAAGAGGAAACAGTGTGAACGTCTTTGAGGATTTGGACCAAAAGAAACGGGAATAAAGCAGTGCTGCCGTAAAGTTCATTGATGAATAAACTGCAGAGAAAAACATACATTGGTTCGTGTAGAGTTCTGTTCAAACAGATGACGACGATGAGAAGCAGGTTGGACAGCACTATCAGAGCATACACAGACATTATGAGCAGAAAATACAGCCATCTCAAAGGCCCAGTGTCAAAGTAGGCTCCCAGAGTGAAATATGAAACCTGACTGGAGTTTCCCATCGTCCTCCTTTTGGTTTGGAAACTGGACATGAGTCTGTTCAGAGCATTTTACTCTCACACAATAACTTCTGTTGGAAGATATTTAGAATTGTAAAGAATATACAACAATGAACTTTAGACGTTGACATAAACCAGGACTAAACCAAGACTTAACACAAAACAAACTCAATCAGGAAATAGAACGGGACGTAAAAAGAAATCTAAAGATGTAAACCCAGAAGGAAATTAGATCTAAGATCAAACCAAGACTAAACCAGCGCTGACACAAGACAGAAAAGTGAGACTAATGTAGAGTAAACCAGAAATACAACCATAATTAAAACAAAATCAGCAACAAATGAAAAACTAAAACCAAAGTACAAATAAAATACTAAAGTAAACTTAACAATAAATAAACTGTGTCTTGACAAAGACTTAACCAAGAAATAAACCAAGACAAAACTTAAACTAAACCAAACCCAGACATGTTTCATTTAGGACAGCAGTAAAGTAGTATCTAATGATCCAGAGGCAAATCTGTAAAAAAACACATTTAAGCAAAGAACTATGTTGTAAACTTAATACTGGTTTGAAAAATGTGATTAAAAACTCTATAAAAGTCTGTTAAAACCTCTTTCGTCTTGTTCAGAATTAAAGCCAAATAACAGTTTGACATTGAGTCACTGTGAATCCTTCAAATCAAATATAACAGAGCAGTAAGAGGCTGGAGTCAGAGGTGTTCAAACACAGCCTCTTTATATCTACAAATACATCCTTGAGTCGTTCCCAACAGAGACACGTCCAACGCTGCAGTTCTACCTTCAGCCACCAGGGACAATAGTAACTTCAAAACACTTTAGACTCACAAGATTTATTAGAGTTTTACAAGTTTGACATAACAGAACCCTACTAGAGACTATATTAGAGAGAAACCTTTCAGCAGTTCAGTTTGTGCCAAAACATTTAAGAGTAGAACTGCATTAAACAAGAGCAAAGATTCAAGATTTTCACACAAGAACACAAAAACACTTGGTAGTTTTTCAGATCAGAACTTACAATAGAGAGAAAGCTTTTATCAGTTTAGTTTGTAATAAATGTTTTACAATGAGGAGCTGCATAAAACAAAACAAGACTGGTGGTAGTTTGCACAAGCCCTTCAGCTGTTCGGTTTGCAAGTAATGTTTCGCACTAAAAGCCTGAAGTCTTATTTCAGAACTCAAGAGAAAAGCCACTGGAAGCTGCCCAGTGCTGTTTCATTGAGGCCATTCAAACTAAGACACGAATGTAAGACTTTACAAAATCAAGATAATTTTGTCTTTGATGAACCAAATGTCATAGATTCACAGAACAGTTCTCCTTTTAACATCAACAAGAATTAGTCTATCTGAAGTACACCTTACTGAACAAATGACAAGTCAGTAGCCTGTAAAAAAAAAATTCAGGTGTTAGTTTAAAAAACTTGTTTTTTGTAGCTCATATGTTTTATAAACCCTACAGGTGTTCAGTTTCATCAGAAGGAACACTAGTCAAAGTGGAGTAAAATGTTTGTTTTTTTACAGCTTTGGACAATTCTAAATCTGTCTAGAGATAGTTTAACAGCCCTATTGACACCAAACTCTAAGCCTCTGCAACACGAGCTGCTGTTTTCTTTAAAGAGAAGGCGGTTGTTCAAGTCTATATCTTAAGTCAGTATTAGTCTTTCTATGGTATGAATACCTGGATAACTGAGAATCTCCACAGACAGGCTCTAGACGAGAGGAGAAGTAAAAGCAGCACATGTATGTACAGATAGTGTTTCACTAAACCACTTTATTGATTCAGTAAATTCAAAAACACAACGTTTATCACTTGACCTCAATCACATTATCTTTATTCAGAGCCAGAAACAGCACATTTTTACATTTGATTCTGATTTTGCTGAGTTTGAGTCCGTACATTATCGGGTTGAACAGAGGCTGACATGTGAAGAAATACAGTGAAGTAAAAATACGAAGCATTTTGGACAAAAAGCTCAGATCAAACCTGTTTTCTAAAACATCAAATGAAATTCCAAAAGCATAGTTTATGAGTGAACAGAGGTGAGGCGTACAAGTGCTCAGAGCCTTCTGCCGAGTCTGTTTGGATCCATTAAAACAAACTCTGAGGATCTGGAAATATGTGAAAAATATGACACTTAAAGGAATCATAATAGTGACAGTCACAGCGACCAGTTCATACAAGTTATTCACAGTTGTGTCGAAGCAGGACAGTTTAATGATGCTGTAGTCAACGCAGTAAACTTTGTCAATAAAGTTACCACAACATGTTAAAGATGCTGTGAGGATTGTCAAGATTAAAACCACCACAAACGGAGGCAGCCAAATCAAAACTATAAGAAATGCCACTTTATTGAGGTTCATCTTGGTGTGGTACTGCAGAGGGAAGCATATGGCCACGTATCGGTCGTACGACATCACAGCCAGGTTTGTGAACTCAACAGAGCCGTAAGAATACAGACAGAATATCTGAAGAAAGCACAGAGAAGAGGAAACAGTGTGAACGTCTTTGAGGATTTGGACCAAAAGAAACGGGAATAAAGCAGTGCTGCCGTAAAGTTCATTGATGAATAAACTGCAGAGAAAAACATACATTGGTTCGTAGAGTTCTGTTCAAACAGATGACGACGATGAGAAGCAGGTTGGACAGCACTATCAGAGCATACACAGACATTATGAGCAGAAAATACAGCCATCTCAAAGGCCCAGTGTCAAAGTAGGCTCCCAGAGTGAAATATGAAACCTGACTGGAGTTTCCCATCGTCCTCCTTTTGGTTTGGAAACTGGACATGAGTCTGTTCAGAGCATTTTACTCTCACACAATAACTTCTGTTGGAAGATATTTAGAATTGTAAAGAATATACAACAATGAACTTTAGACGTTGACATAAACCAGGACTAAACCAAGACTTAACACAAAACAAACTCAATCAGGAAATAGAACAGGACGTAAAAAAGCCAAAACAAGATTTAACGTTAGGCAGAAATTAGATCTAAGATCCAACCAAGACTAAACCAGCGCTGACACAAGACAGAAACTAATGCAGAGTAAACTGGAAATACAAGAGCAACAACAAACACAAAACTTAATCAGAATTACTACTAATTACTATTAAAACCTGAGCTACATCTGCAGTTTACGTCCAGAGCTTTGTTAAAAATACTTCTTCTTTCGTCTTGTTCAGAATTAAAGCCAAATAACAGTTTGACATTGAGTCACTGTGAATCCTTCAAATCAAATATAACAGAGCAGTAAGAGGCTGGAGTCAGAGGCGTTCAAACACAGCCTCTTTATATCTACAAATACATCCTTGAGTCGTTCCCAACAGAGACACGTCCAACGCTGCAGTTCTACCTTCAGCCACCAGGGACAATAGTAACTTCAAAACACTTTAGACTCACAAGATTTATTAGAGTTTTACAAGTTTGACATAACAGAACCCTACTAGAGACTATATTAGAGAGAAACCTTTCAGCAGTTCAGTTTGTGCCAAAACATTTAAGAGTAGAACTGCATTAAACAAGAGCAACAATTCAAGATTTTCACACAAGAACACAAAAACACTTGGTAGTTTTTCAGATCAGAACTTACAATAGAGAGAAAGCTTTTAGCAGGACAAAAATCTATAGTATGTGTTTAGGCTCTATATTTTTTAACTCACACAGGAGAGGGACCTTTCAGCTGTTAAGCTTCTTTGAGGTCACACCAGCCGGGGCACATTCTGTCTGAGGATTGGACACTTTACACAGTAGCTTTTGGACCCTCTGTGTGTGGTGAGTGTAGGAGGGTGGAGCCGGCCTTTTGTGGTCTCACACAAGGCACTGTGAGGGACAAATGCCTGCTACAAATCCACAAAAACAATTGGACTGGTTTGGTAAAGTCCCATAAACCTTCCAGGAAGTAAAGAGCTAGTCCAGTTCACAGCTGGGACCAGATCAGTTGATAGCTCTGCCCCTTCTCTTTACCCAAGTGTCTAAGACATATGTCTGGAGGTCAGATGAAATGAACACAAAGTCAATCATCAACCTTCAATCTAGGGTGTCCTTGTGCCATGTGCTCTGACGGACACCCTTACGCTTGAACATGTGTTCATTATCAACAAACTGTGACTTGTACAAAAGTCTTATAACAGAACACCACTCAGGTTCCGGTCCCAATCACGCCCCTCCAGTTGTCTGATGTTACCAACACAAGCTTTAAAATCTCAAAGTAAAACGACAAAGTCTCTTGTCAGAGCACCTTCCAGCACCCCTCCCAGAGACTCCAAGAAGGCTGTCATTGCCATTTGGCCCAAGGCACAAGCAACATTGAGAGAATTATCCCCGACTGGAAAGTGCAGGTAAGAAACCTTCTTGTTCACCGGGATGAACTCCAACACACGCGCCGTGAGCTAGGGAACTATAAGCAAGCCCACACCAGCCCACCGTCTCTTACCACTGGCAACATCAGAGTAGAGGAGAGTCCAGCCTTTCCCAAGGAGTGTGGTTCCAGGTGCTCGCGTTCAAGTCTTAACCCTAAAAACTGGCTCCAGGATGGGGCTCCAGGGACGTCAAGGCCTTAATGTTTTGTCAAATATGTTAATTCCGGAGAGATTCCGTGATGGCTGGCAGAAGAATGTATGTGCTGAGCTCTCGCCCTCACCATGCCTTTACTGATATTCCATCTATATCACTGCTCACATGCAGATACTCATTGCCAAACATGTGATTTAAAAATTAGCAATGCTGTTCAAAAAAGCTTTTGGAAGAGCATGGATGGCCAAAGAGACAAAAATTAACCCTTTAAAGATGACAGCTGTCACAACAGCTGCAATACCAACACGGCATTAGCAGAAGAACATCCCTTGACAACGGTTTTCTCTGATTGGCAAGGTAATTTGAGTAATGGATGCATACAGTGCACCCGGAAAGTATTTACAGCACTACACTGTTTCACATTTTGTTTTCACAGTTATATTTCAATTCAAATTGATTCAATTCATTATTTGCCTTAAAATTCTACAAACAATACTCATAAATACAGCGTGAAAGCAGGTTGATCCTGACTAGGCTCCCAGTTCCTGTTGCTGAAAAACATCCCCATAGCGTGATGTTCCCACCACCATGCTTTACTGTAGGGATGGTGTTGGCCAAGTGATGAGCAGTGCCTGGCTTCCTCCAGACTTGACACTTGCGGTTCAAACCAAAGAGTTCAATCTTTATTTCATCAGACCAGAGAGTTTGTTTCTCATGGTCTGAGAGTCCATCAGGGGCCTTTTTGCTCCAGGCAAGCTGTCATGAGCCTTTTACTGAGGAATGGCTTCCATCTGGCTAGTCTACCACACAGGCCTGATTGGTAGAGTGCTACAGAGAGGGTTGTTCTTCTGGAAGGTTCTCCTTCCTCCACAGAGACACGATGGAGCTTTGCTGGGTCGCGGGGGCAGCAGTCTAAGCAGAGACGATCAGACTTTCCGCTCCCCAGACAATTCCTCCAGCTCTTCCGGGAAGGAGTAACTTCTATAACTTTTTTATTCTAATCTATGATCATGATTTATTTAAATGTTAGGTACCATTGTTATTTCTTACTTTTCAAAAAACAAAGCAAAGACAAAGTTTGTCACTCTGACTCAATTATTTTATTCTTTGGCTTCAACTTTAAACTTTTACACACAGTTCTGATTCTGTACAGGTTCAGTCCGTACATGAGAGGGTTAAACAGCGGCTGACACATGAGAGGATACAAAAGTAAAACTATTCTCAAAATCTGAGGCCAGTGGCTGATGTCAAACCTGGTCTGAAGAATATGGAACAAAGTCCCGAAAGCAAAGTTTATGAGTGAACAGAGGTGAGGCGTACACGTGCTCAGAGCCTTCTGCCGCGTCTGTTTGGAGCCATTAAAACAAACTCTGAGGATCTGGAAATATGTAAAAAATACGACACTTAGATGAATCATAATAGTGACAGTCACAGCGACCAGTTCATACAAGTTATTCACAGTTGTGTCAGAACAGGCCAATTTAATGATGCAGTAGTTATCACAGTAAACTTTGTCGATAAAGTTTCCACAAAGTGTTAAATACACTGTGGGAAGAGTCATGATTAAAACCACAACAAACGAAGGCAGCCAAATCAAAACTATAAGAAATACCACTTTATTGAGGTTCATCTTGGTGTGGTACTGCAGAGGGAAGCATATGGCCACGTATCGGTCGTACGACATCACAGCCAGGTTTGTGAACTCAACAGAGCCGTAAGAATACAGACAGAATATTTGAAGAAAGCACAGAGAAGAGGAAACAGTGTGAACGTCTTTGAGGATTTGGACCAAAAGAAACGGGAATAAAGCAGTGCTGCCGTAAAGTTCATTGATGAATAAACTGCAGAGAAAAACATACATTGGTTCGTGTAGAGTTCTGTTCAAACAGATGACGACGATGAGAAGCAGGTTGGACAGCACTATCAGAGCATACACAGACATTATGAGCAGAAAATACAGCCATCTCAAAGGCCCAGTGTCAAAGTAGGCTCCCAGAGTGAAATATGAAACCTGACTGGAGTTTCCCATCGTCCTCCTTTTGGTTTGGAAACTGGACATGAGTCTGTTCAGAGCATTTTACTCTCACACAATAACTTCTGTTGGAAGATATTTAGAATTGTAAAGAATATACAACAATGAACTTTAGACGCTGACATAAACCTGGACTAAACCAAGACTTAACACAAAACAAACTCAATCAGGAAATAGAACAGTACGTAAAAAAGCCAAAACAAGATTTAACGTCAGGCAGAAATTAGATCTAAGATCCAACCAAGACTAAACCAGCGCTGACACAAGACAGAAACTAATGCAGAGTAAACTGGAAATACAAGAGCAACAACAAACACAAAACTTAATCAGAATTACTACTAATTACTATTAAAACCTGAGCTACATCTGCAGTTTACGTCCAGAGCTTTGTTAAAAATACTTCTTCTTTCGTCTTGTTCAGAATTAAAGCCAAATAACAGTTTGACATTGAGTCACTGTGAATCCTTCAAATCAAATATAACAGAGCAGTAAGAGGCTGGAGTCAGAGGTGTTCAAACACAGCCTCTTTATATCTACAAATACATCCTTGAGTCGTTCCCAACAGAGACACGTCCAACGCTGCAGTTCTACCTTCAGCCACCAGGGACAATAGTAACTTCAAAACACTTTAGACTCACAAGATTTATTAGAGTTTTACAAGTTTGACATAACAGAACCCTACTAGAGACTATATTAGAGAGAAACCTTTCAGCAGTTCAGTTTGTGCCAAAACATTTAAGAGTAGAACTGCATTAAACAAGAGCAAAGATTCAAGATTTTCACACAAGAACACAAAAACACTTGGTAGTTTTTCAGATCAGAACTTACAATAGAGAGAAAGCTTTTATCAGTTTAGTTTGTAATAAATGTTTTACAATGAGGAGCTGCATAAAACAAAACAAGACTGGTGGTAGTTTGCACAAGCCCTTCAGCTGTTCGGTTTGCAAGTAATGTTTCGCACTAAAAGCCTGAAGTCTTATTTCAGAACTCAAGAGAAAAGCCACTGGAAGCTGCCCAGTGCTGTTTCATTGAGGCCATTCAAACTAAGACACGAATGTAAGACTTTACAAAATCAAGATAATTTTGTCTTTGATGAACCAAATGTCATAGATTCACAGAACAGTTCTCCTTTTAACATCAACAAGAATTAGTCTATCTGAAGTACACCTTACTGAACAAATGACAAGTCAGTAGCCTGTAAAAAAATTCAGGTGTTAGTTTAAAAAACTTGTTTTTTGTAGCTCATATGTTTTATAAACCCTACAGGTGTTCAGTTTCATCAGAAGGAACACTAGTCAAAGTGGAGTAAAATGTTTGTTTTTTTACAGCTTTGGACAATTCTAAATCTGTCTAGAGATAGTTTAACAGCCCTATTGACACCAAACTCTAAGCCTCTGCAACACGAGCTGCTGTTTTCTTTAAAGAGAAGGCGGTTGTTCAAGTCTATATCTTAAGTCAGTATTAGTCTTTCTATGGTATGATGACCTGGATAACTGAGAATCTCCACAGACAGGCTCTAGACGAGAGGAGAAGTAAAAGCAGCACATGTATGTACAGATAGTGTTTCACTAAACCACTTTATTGATTCAGTAAATTCAAAAACACAACGTTTATCACTTGACCTCAATCACATTATTTTTATTCAGAGCCAGAAACAGCACATTTTTACATTTGATTCTGATTTTGCTGAGTTTGAGTCCGTACATTATCGGGTTGAACAGAGGCTGACATGTGAAGAAATACAGTGAAGTAAAAATACGAAGCATTTTGGACAAAAGCTCAGATCAAACCTGTTTTCTAAAACATCAAATGAAATTCCAAAAGCATAGTTTATGAGTGAACAGAGGTGAGGCGTACAAGTGCTCAGAGCCTTCTGCCGAGTCTGTTTGGATCCATTAAAACAAACTCTGAGGATCTGGAAATATGTGAAAAATATGACACTTAAAGGAATCATAATAGTGACAGTCACAGCGACCAGTTCATACAAGTTATTCACAGTTGTGTCGAAGCAGGACAGTTTAATGATGCTGTAGTCAACGCAGTAAACTTTGTCAATAAAGTTACCACAACATGTTAAAGATGCTGTGAGGATTGTCAAGATTAAAACCACCACAAACGGAGGCAGCCAAATCAAAACTATAAGAAATGCCACTTTATTGAGGTTCATCTTGGTGTGGTACTGCAGAGGGAAGCATATGGCCACGTATCGGTCGTACGACATCACAGCCAGGTTTGTGAACTCAACAGAGCCGTAAGAATACAGACAGAATATCTGAAGAAAGCACAGAGAAGAAGGAACAGTGTGAACGTCTTTGAGGATTTGGACCAAAAGAAACGGGAATAAAGCAGTGCTGCCGTAAAGTTCATTGATGAATAAACTGCAGAGAAAAACATACATTGGTTCGTGTAGAGTTCTGTTCAAACAGATGACGACGATGAGAAGCAGGTTGGACAGCACTATCAGAGCATACACAGACATTATGAGCAGAAAATACAGCCATCTCAAAGGCCCAGTGTCAAAGTAGGCTCCCAGAGTGAAATATGAAACCTGACTGGAGTTTCCCATCGTCCTCCTTTTGGTTTGGAAACTGGACATGAGTCTGTTCAGAGCATTTTACTCTCACACAATAACTTCTGTTGGAAGATATTTAGAATTGTAAAGAATATACAACAATGAACTTTAGACGTTGACATAAACCAGGACTAAACCAAGACTTAACACAAAACAAACTCAATCAGGAAATAGAACAGGACGTAAAAAAGCCAAAACAAGATTTAACGTTAGGCAGAAATTAGATCTAAGATCCAACCAAGACTAAACCAGCGCTGACACAAGACAGAAACTAATGCAGAGTAAACCGGAAATACAAGATCAACAACAAACGCAAACTTAACAAAAATTACTAAAGTTAATGTAACAGTAATTAAACTGTGTCTTGACAAAGACTTAACCAAGAAATAAACCAAGACACTACTACATCTGCAGTTTACGTCCAGAGCTTTGTTAAAAATACTTCTTCTTTCGTCTTGTTCAGAATTAAAGCCAAATAACAGTTTGACATTGAGTCACTGTGAATCCTTCAAATCAAATATAACAGAGCAGTAAGAGGCTGGAGTCAGAGGTGTTCAAACACAGCCTCTTTATATCTACAAATACATCCTTGAGATGTTCCCAACAGAGACACGTCCAACGCTGCAGTTCTACCTTCAGCCACCAGGGACAATAGTAACTTCAAAACACTTTAGACTCACAAGATTTATTAGAGTTTTACAAGTTTGACATAACAGAACCCTACTAGAGACTATATTAGAGAGAAACCTTTCAGCAGTTCAGTTTGTGCCAAAACATTTAAGAGTAGAACTGCATTAAACAAGAGCAACAATTCAAGATTTTCAAACAAGAACACAAAAACACTTGGTAGTTTTTCAGATCAGAACTTACAATAGAGAGAAAGCTTTTATCAGTTTAGTTTGGAATAAATGTTTTACAATGAGGAGCTGCATAAAACAAAACAAATCTGGTGGTAAAAAAGCCCTTATGGATAGTGAAAAATCAAGGACCGTGATGTCGCCGGGTATGGTGCAACCGAGGCCCCACCCTGGAGCCAGGGGTTGGGGCTCATATGTGAGTGCCTGGTGGCCGGGTCTTTCCCCACGGGGCCCGGCCAGGCTTTGCCCGAAGGAGCGACATGGGGCCGACCTCCCGTAGGCCCACCACCTGCAGGAACCGTAAGGGGTCGGTGCAAAGTGGATTGGGTGGCAGTCAAAGGCAGAGGCCTCGACGACCCAATCCCCGGACATGGAATCTGGTGCTAGAGACATGGAATGTCACCTCGCTGGCGGGGAAGGAGCCTGAGCTTGTGGGGGAGGTTGAGAGATACCGACTAGAGATAGTCGGGCTCACCTCCACGCACAGCTTGGGCTCTGGAACTCTGGTGTGGGTTTGCTCATTGCCCCCCGGCTCAGCCACCATGTGTTGGAGTTCACCCCGGTGAACGATAGGGTCGCTTCCCTGAGCCTTCGGGTCGGGCATAGGTCTCTCACTGTTGTTTGTGTTTACGGGCCAAATGGCAGTGCAGAGTACCCGGCCTTCTTGGAGTCTCTGGGAGGGGGTCTGGAAAGTGCTCCGACCGGGGACTCCGTCGTTCTACTGGGGGACTTCAACGCTCACGTGGGCAGTGACAGTGACACCTGGAGGGGCGTGATTGGGAGGAACGGCCCCCCTGATCTGTTATTGGACTTCTGTGCTAGCAACAGTTTGTTCATAATGAACTCCATGTTCATTGTGGTATTCGTTAGTGCACCAGTGCCCTAACGAACACCATAATGTGTGTTTGTTAGTGTCCTGGTGCCATGTCCATCAGTGCACGTGGCACCAGGACACTCTAGGCCGGAGATCGATGATCGACTTTGTAGTTGTTTCATCTGACCTCTGACCGTATGTCTTGGACACTCGGGTGAAGAGAGGGGCGGAGCTGTCAACTGATCACCACCTGGTGGTGAGTTGGATCCGATGGCGGGGGAGAAAGCTGGACAGACTCGGCAGACCCAAACGTACTGTGAGGGTCTGTTGGGAACGTTTGGCCAAGTCCCCTGTCAGAAAGATCTTTAACTCCCACCTCTGGCAGAGCTTCAATCAATCAATCAATCAATCAATCAATCAATCAATCAATCAATATTTATTTATATAGCGCCTTCTAACAAGCACAGATTGAACCAAGGTGCTTAACAACATTAATAAAAAATAAACATATTTACAGATACACAATAAAAACAGCAGTGTCACAGAGACATTAAGTGCAAAAAGCCATTTTAAACAAATAGGTTTTAAGTTTGGCTTTAAACAGAGGCCGGTCAGTGATGGAACGTAGCTCAACGAGTAAAGAGTTCCAGAGTTTAGGACCGGCCACTGCAAAAGAACGATCGCCCACTGTTTGAACCAGGACCGGGGCACCTTCAGCAGATGTTGCCCCAGAACGTAGAGCTCTGCTGGGTTGGTGAGGGGTGAGAACCTCACACAGAGAAGAAGGTGCATTAAAAACCAACATTAGGATTTTAAAATTAATTCTAAACTGAACAGGGGTCAGTGCAGGGAGGACAGGACAGGTGTTATGTGCTCGTGTTTACGACTGTTAGTTACAGTCGAGCAGCAGCGTCTTGCACAAGCTGCAAACCGTGAAGCCCAGTCTGGTTAACTCCCAGAGTGCATTGCAGTAGTCTATGCTGGAGGTAATAAAAGCATGGATGTCTTTCTCCAGGTCAGCACGACTTAAATAGGGTTTAACCTTTGAAAGGAGGCGAAGCTGAAAAAAGCTTTCCCGAACCACAGAATCTATTTGTTTTTCAATTTTAGACTGCTGTCTAGTTTTACCCCAGATTTTTGACAACATGGCTATGATGGGGGCCAAAGCAAAAGGACCAGGACCTAAGACACTGGGCAGGTTGGATGTGCCAAACACAATACATTCAGTTTTATCCTCTTTCAAACAGAGGGAATTCTGGGACAGCCACAGTTTGATGTCCTCTAAACATCTGTTGATGGACTGAAGACTATCAGGATAAGCAGGGACAACCGGAAGGTAAACCTGCAGGTCGTCTGCGTACAGATGAAAGGACATATTGTGCTATGAAATAACTGCACCTAACGGCAACAAATACAAGGAAAATAAAACAGGGCCCAAAATGGAACCTTGTGGCACACCAGAGGTCAAGGGGGCTTCAACCAGATCCCGAGGTAGGTTGGAGACATTGAGTCCGAGTGGACCATGTTCTCCACCTCCATTGTCAATGCGGCCACTCAAAGCTGTGGCTGTAAAGTCTTATGGACACTGGAAGTAAGGGATGCCATCAAGCTGAAGAAGGAGACCTACCGAGCCTGGTTGGCTCATGGGACTCCTGAAGCAGCTGATAGGTAACGGCAGGCCAAACGGGCTGCAGCTCGGGTGGTTGTGGAGGCAAAAACTCGGGTCTGGGAGGAGTTCGGTGAGGCCATGGAAAAAGACTATCGGTCGGCCTCGAAGAAATTCTGGCAAACCGTCCGGCGCCTCAGGAGGGGGAAGCAGTGCCCTGCTAACACTGTTTACAGTGGAGGTGGGAATCTGCTGACTTCAACTGGGGACATTGTTGGACGGTGGAAGGAATATTTCGAGGGTCTCCTCAACCCCACCGACACATCTTCCACTGAGGAAGCAGAGGCCGAGGGCTCGGAGGTGGACTCGTCCGTCACTCAGGCTGAAGTCACTGAGGTAGTTGGAAGCTCCTCGGTGGCAAGGCACCGGGGGTGGATGAGATACGCCCTGAGTACCTCAAGTCTCTGGATGTTGTGGGGGTGTCTTGGCTGACACGCCTCTGCAACATCGCGTGGGGACAGTACCTCTGGACTGGCAGACCGGGGTGGTGGTCCCTCTTTTTAAGAAGGGGGACCGGAGGGTGTGTTCCAACTACAGAGGGATCACACTCCTCAGCCTCCCTGGGAAAGTCTATGCCAGGGTACTGGAGAGGAGAATGCGGCCGATAGTTGAACCTCAGATTCAGGAGGAACAATGTGGTTTTCGTCCCGGTCGTGGGACACTGGACCAGCTCTATACCCTCTCCAGGGTGCTGGAGGGTTTATGGGAGTTTGCCCAACCAGTCCACATGTGTTTTGTGGATCTGGAGAAGGCGGTGCCCTGTGGGGGGTGCTCTGAGAGTATGGGGTCCGGGGCCCTTTGGTAAGGGCTGTCCGGTCCCTGTACGAATGGAGCAGGAGCCTGGTTCGCATTGCCGGCAGTAAGTCAGACCTGTTCCCGGTGCATGTTGGACTCCGGCAGGGCTGCCCTTTGTCTCCGGTCCTGTTCATTATCTTTATGGACAGGATTTCTAGGCGCAGCCAGGGGCCGGAGGGAGTCTGGTTTGGGGACCACAGGAAGTGGTCTTTGCTTTTTGCAGATGATGTTGTCCTGTTGGCTCCATCAAGCCAGGACCTTCAATGTTCACTGGGACGGTTTGCAGCCGAGTGTGAAGTGGCTGGGATGAGGATCAGCACCTCCAAGTCTGAGATTCTCTGAGAGTCTTAGGTTCTCAGTCGGAAAAGGGTGGCTTGTCCCCTTCAGGTTGGTGGAGAGCTCCTGTCTCAAGTGGAGGAGTTCACGTATCTTGGGGTCTTGTTGTGGGGGTCTTGAGTGACGGAAGGAAGGAGCGTGAGATCGACAGACGGATCGGTGCAGCTTCTGCAGTAATGCGGTCGATGTACCGGTCTGTCGTGGTGAAGAAGGAGCTGAGCTGTAAGGCAAAGCTCTCGATTTACCGGTCAATCTACGTTCCTACTCTCACCTACGGTCATGAGCTTTGGGTCATGACGGAAAGAACAAAAATACTGTGGCTGAAATGAGCTTTCTCCGCAGAGTGGCAGGATACTCCCTTAGAGATAAGGTGAGGAGCTCGGTCACTCGGGAGGAGCTCAAAGTAGAGCCGCTGCTCCTCCACATCGAGAGGTGCAGCTGAGGTGGCTCGGGCATCTGTTTCGGATGCCTCCTGGACGCCTCCCTAGGGAGGTGTTCCGGGCATGTCCCACCGGGAGGAGACCTCGGGGAAGACCTAGGACACACTGGAGGGACTATGTCTCTCGGCTGGCCTGGGAACGCCTCGGTATCCCCCCGGAAGAGCTGGAGGAAGAGCCTGGGGAGAGAAAGTCTGGGTGTCTCTGCTTAGACTGCTGCCCCCGCGACCCGGCCACGGATAAGCGGTAGAAGATGGATGGATGGATGCTGTTAGTTTAAAAGACTTGTTGTTTGTAGCTCATATGTTTTATAAACCCTACAGGTGTTCAGTTTCATCAGAAGGAACACTAGTCAAAGTGGAGTAAAATGTTTGTTTTTTTACAGCTTTGGACAATTCTAAATCTGTCTAGAGATAGTTTAACAGCCCTATTGACACCAAACTCTAAGCCTTTGCAACACGAGCTGCTGTTTTCTTTAAAGAGAAGGCGGTTGTTCAAGTCTATATCTTAAGTCAGTATTAGTCTTTCTATGGTATGATGACCTGGATAACTGAGAATCTCCACAGACAGGCTCTAGACGAGAGGAGAAGTAAAAGCAGCACCTGTATGTACAGATAGTGTTTCACTAAACCACTTTATTGATTCAGTAAATTCAAAAACACAACGTTTATCACTTGACCTCAATCACATTATTTTTATTCAGAGCCAGAAACAGCACATTTTTACATTTGATTCTGATTTTGCTGAGTTTGAGTCCGTACATTATCGGGTTGAACAGAGGCTGACATGTGAAGAAATACAGTGAAGTAAAAATACGAAGCATTTTGGACAAAAAGCTCAGATCAAACCTGTTTTCTAAAACATCAAATGAAATTCCAAAAGCATAGTTTATGAGTGAACAGAGGTGAGGCGTACAAGTGCTCAGAGCCTTCTGCCGAGTCTGTTTGGATCCATTAAAACAAACTCTGAGGATCTGGAAATATGTGAAAAATATGACACTTAAAGGAATCATAATAGTGACAGTCACAGCGACCAGTTCATACAAGTTATTCACAGTTGTGTCGAAGCAGGACAGTTTAATGATGCTGTAGTTAACGCAGTAAACTTTGTCAATAAAGTTACCACAACATGTTAAAGATGCTGTGAGGATTGTCAAGATTAAAACCACCACAAACGGAGGCAGCCAAATCAAAACTATAAGAAATGCCACTTTATTGAGGTTCATCTTGGTGTGGTACTGCAGAGGGAAGCATATGGCCACGTATCGGTCGTACGACATCACAGCCAGGTTTGTGAACTCAACAGAGCCGTAAGAATACAGACAGAATATTTGAAGAAAGCACAGAGAAGAGGAAACAGTGTGAACGTCTTTGAGGATTTGGACCAAAAGAAACGGGAATAAAGCAGTGCTGCCGTAAAGTTCATTGATGAATAAACTGCAGAGAAAAACATACATTGGTTCGTGTAGAGTTCTGTTCAAACAGATGACGACGATGAGAAGCAGGTTGGACAGCACTATCAGAGCATACACAGACATTATGAGCAGAAAATACAGCCATCTCAAAGGCCCAGTGTCAAAGTAGGCTCCCAGAGTGAAATATGAAACCTGACTGGAGTTTCCCATCGTCCTCCTTTTGGTTTGGAAACTCAGCATCAGACGGTTCACAGCAACAGCTCAGTCAGAACCAAACTAGAACCGAGACAAGCATTTTAACATGTCAACCTCTTTCTCAAGTGTCTTGTCAAACTTCCACTATTTCACTGAAAAGATTTAGACCTGGGATTGTCCTGGTTCAATCCTGACTTAGGTCTCTGTTTAGTACCACTTTAATAAGAAAAGACACCTAACTTTCACAAATATAACTCTTTTCTGACTAATGCATTTCCCACAAAGTAAATACACTGAATTTCAAAATCAACCAAAAAAAAGAGCTGAGCTGAAACGATTTCTGAGAACATCGTTTGGTTAAAATAGGTCTTTTCTTTCATAATCCATAATGTGAACAAACCTGAGGTGATTATCATTCTGTCAGAGTCTTCATCAGCCCTGTTTTTCAGGACCCTTTAAGTCTTATCAAAACCTGTTGGACCTGGTTTTAGTCGAGCGCTGAGCTGAGAGTGGGACCTGTGCTGCAGCAGAGGAGAGGCCCCTGCAGCACAACAGGCCTCTGGGTTTGAGTGGATTTGGAATAATGTCACATGTTTTTGTTGTTTTTTTTACATTTACATTTATTCATTTAGCTGACGCTTTTATCCAAAGCGACTTACATTGTTCTACAGTAATTACCAGTGTTACAGCCACTGGAGGGAAGGGGGGTTAAGTGTCTTGCCCAAGGACACAACGACAGTATGAACTGTGGGGAGAGTGGGAATCGAACCGCCTACCTTCTGGTTGAAGGACGACTGCTCTACCCACTGAGCTACTGCTGCCAATTGTTGTTATTCAATGTCACAGTCTGTGACTTTGTGTAGATGCCATAATGTTCCATAAAAGCTGATTAAACACAAGTTATACATACAGTATAGCTTTGTTTTACATTCTTTAACTGAAATGACACAGTGGACGTCTACTTTACACTAGCTTTATCTTCACTGTCTCATCATGTTGGGTTCTGACCCAGCCTCACCCAGACTCTGCCTCCTGCGCCCCCAAGTCATTTGAGTTTGAGACCCCTGCGTTAAAGGGTGCAGGATACTCGGTCATTATCGTAAAGATTAAACTGTGTAGTTTGTTTTGAAGCAGGACAATAGCTTAATGGTTTAGGTTTTGTCTTTCGCTGCAATTTAGATCTGTCTCCAACCATTTATTACCAATGTGCCTATTATTGCGATTAAGGCAAAAAAAAAAAGAAATATTTGTTGCTTTAATAAACAGAATCCAAACAAAACATTTTAGACTTTTTTTTCATCAGTTTGCTCCACCCTTTTTTATGGCCTTTCCTCTTCTTTTTCCCGCTTCTTTGACTAAAATTTACATAACCCTCAAATGTTACGTTTGTTTTTCTGGCTGCTGGAAGCGTTGGAGATGATGGACTTTGAGGAATTGCTTCAGGCAGGTCTAGTTAAAATAACCAGTCCAGACCCTGTTACAGGCCTCTTCAGCAGATTACACAGCAGTTATGGCAGACCTTTATCACCCATACTTTCTGTGACCACTCCTTCCAGGACTAATTCCTTGATGATGATCTTAAGAAGGTAAATATTGCAGGTTTATTACGTCAAGGTCAGAATATATGTTACAAATGGGGCAGGTGGGGTAGATGAAGTGGCAGGTAACAGAGGTAAGCATGTCAGGGTGGCAGTAGCTCAGTGGGTAAAGTGGGCGGTTCTATCCCCGCTCGAAACATCTCAAAACATCATAACACCCCGCTCTCCCCCGCATACTGTCGTTGTGTCCTTGGGCAAGACACTTAACCTACATTGCCTCCAGTGATGTTCTGTTACACTGGTAATAGTTTATTGTAAAGCGCTTTGAATACCTACTACAGTAGGTAGAAAAGCACTATATAAAAATAAAGATCACCAGCTCGGGCCTATTGTTTTTGCTCGAGTTATATATATATATATATATATTTTTTATTTTTTCTATGAAATGATTCTTAATTTGACCCAGTGAACATGCGCGAAAAGTCATTTTTATTGGGCCCAAAGTTCAAGGTCGGCGAAAAATTTATGTATTTGAAGTCCCCGAAATAAAAATATGAAAAATGACTCAGTGGCGACCCCTAGAAAAGTCAAAATACATTCGGCCTATGGAAAGTGAAAGTACTTTTTTTCCAATGTTGAAATACAAAACTTGGTACATTTATAGGACACCTCAGGGCAAACAGAAAAGTCTATAACAGCCACAGCCTAAACTCAACAGGAAGTCCGCCATGTGGGGTGAAAGGCGTGACCACCTAAATCGCACCCCTTACGTCAAAAGATTAAACCCAATGTGTTTTCTTCTAAAAGGCCCCAAATTTGGTGAGTATTATCTAGACACGAGTGCCAATAAAAGTTATCAGTTTGTTTTTTGATACATTTGTGGCTGTGGTTGTAATGAGCCTGGGAAGAGGCAGCCATTTCTTTGGGAAATAAATGCCATTTACCAAATGCCAGGATGCTTCCTTTAAAGGACGCTCCTCCAGAGCCAAGACTAGAGTTTTGAAAAACTCCTCAGAATCTTTTGGAACTTGTAAACTTGTTCTTTTAGACAACTAATATTTACATTTTTACTTTTTAAACAGGAGGGTGCAGCGCTTTCTGAGTCATTGCAAATCTCCAGCCAGTACTTTGTTTTTCTTGCATTAGCCCAAGCATAAACTCTTATTTTCAAAAGTTCAGACAGATCCCAGGAAAACCAGGGAATGTGGAGACCTTTAACTCTAAATACAAGGTGGTGTAGCAGGCCCCAGCAGTAGCTCAGGCCCGAGGTGATGAAGCAGGCTCCAGAAGAAGATTCAAGCAGAGGCACAGGCCCGGTTATTTGACATTACCGTGAAGTTTACGCTTTAAAGCACGAAATGCAATCCTGCGAGTACATGTGTCCCCGCGGTCGCAAGGGAGGCGAGGGCCTTTATCGCCGCTTGCGGCTGTAATTATTATTATTATGAGTTTCTGGCAGCAGACGGGCAGAGTTACAGCTGACACCTGAGCGCAGGGGGAAAAAGGTTGAATTACTGTAACTCTGAAACAGTTTCTCCCGGCTCTTTTGGTACAAGTGTTGGAACTATGATTACAACAATAAAAAATATAAAACCAATTAAGTTTATGTTTAATTTCACTCAGAAAAAGGTACAAGTACAGAGCTGGTACACAACAAGATGTTAACATAAGGTCAGCCAAGTTCACAACATTCATAAACTTTGGCCACTCCACTCGCAGGAGGGGGCACTTCCTGCCCCAGTATCAATACTTTTCCACTGTGTCCAGCCAGCAGTGACCAACTGGTTCTAACTGGTTTCAACAGATGAGGTGTTTAGTGTCCTAATCTAGGGTGAGTGTAGCAAGCAAAGTAAACAACTAACAAGTACAAACAGTTATAAGGGTGCCCCTTAATAGAAAAATACGAACATTACAAAAGGTTTAAAAAAGAATCAAAGTCTAAGCCAAGCAGTTACTGACCATATAGTTGCAACAACAAACTGACGAGGAGTGGATAAAGAGCTAGGCTAGGTTTAGGGTTTATAAGCACTCAACACTAACTGGAGTATGGTGGAACCTTAATGAGAACAATCGAGTGGAAGTGGGTAGGGCGAGGGTGTAGGGCAGGAGTGGGCAATTATTTTTCGCAAGGGCCACATTAGAACCTGAGACTCTTGTGGAGGGCCGCGCCAACACAGGGAACTCACTTATGCTCAATAAAAAAGCTTTTTTTTTGCATTTAGGAAAGATATTTACAGTTTGGAGCATGTTGTAGTGGAATCAACTGATCACAGCAGAATATTGAAGGAAACATTGATGCAGTAACACGTAGGGGGCACATTTTATCTTGAAATCTAGCATTAATTCAAGCAGGATTCATGCAAGCATTAAACTCTAATTAATCATATTTTCATTTCATCCTTACCTTAACTAAAAACCTAACGCTAACCTTAACCTTATGCATGTACTCATTCAAGAGTCGTGGATGAATTTATGATAAAATGTGAGAAATGTGAGAAATACACATATACCACAATACAATCATTCACACTTAATGACACAGACACATAAAACACAGGATCCACAAGATCCTAAATATAATTAAATCCACTATGTAGAACAAGGGTGAAATAATCTTCAATTTATTAATTAGACAAGACAAGACATTTATTTTTGTATAGCCCAATATCACAACAACAGCCGCCTCAAAGGGCTTAACATCCCCTGTCCTTAGACCCTCCATCAGGGGGAGGAAAAACTCCAAAAAAAACCCAGCCGGGAAAAAAGAGAAAACTCAGGGAGAACCACAGAAGGAGGGATCCACTCCCAGGACGGACAGGCCGTGCAAGAATGTGTCCAGGACAGTTGAAAAAATACATATAAATACAAACATATTCACAAAAATACATTTATGTTGACAGCGTCCAGTGTCCACTCTGTGTGTCTGTGTGTGTGTACCTACAGCTACAGCCAGTGTGAGTGTGTACCTACAGCTACAGACCAGTGTGAGTGTGTACCTAAAGCTACAGACCAGTGTGAGTGTGCACCTACAGCTACAGACCAGTGTGAGTGTGTACGTACAGCTACAGACCAGTGTGAGTGTGTACCTACAGCTACAGACCAATGTGAGTATGTACCTACAGCTACAGACTAGTGGGAGTGTGCACCTACAGCTACAGACCAGTGTGAGAGTGCACCTACAGCTACAGACCAGTGTGAGTGTGTACCTACAGCTACAGCCAGTGTGAGTGTGTACCTACAGCTACAGACCAGTGTGAGTGTGTACCTAAAGCTACAGACCAGTGTGAGTGTGCACCTACAGCTACAGACCAATGTGAGTATGTACCTACAGCTACAGACTAGTGTGAGTGTGCACCTACAGCTACAGACCAGTGTGAGAGTGCACCTACAGCTACAAACCAGTGTGAGTGTGTACCTACAGCTACAGACCAGTGTGAGTGTGCACCTACAGCTACAGACCAGTGTGAGTGTGTACCTACAGCTACAGACCAGTGTGAGTGTGAACCTACAGCTATAGACCAGTGTGAGTGTGTACCTACAGCTACAGACCAGTGTGAGTGTGTACGTACAGCTACAGACCAGTGTGAGTGTGCACCTACAGCTACAGACCAGTGTGAGTGTGCACCTACAGCTACAGGCCAGTGTGAGTGTGTACCTACAGCTACAGACCAGTGTGAGTGTGTACCTACAGCTACAACCAGTGTAAACCTAACACTATGATCATCAGTCTCCATACGTTTGGTGAAATAAGTATGTTTTGAGTTTGCTTTTGAAAATCTCAACAGAGTCAGATCGCTGCACTTCCACCGGGAGCACATTCCACAAAAATGGGGCTCTATAAGAAAAGGCTCTGCAGCAGACTTCTTCTTTATTCGAGGAAGTTGAAGGAGGCCAGCGTCCTGAGAGCGAAGGGTACGAGCTGGAGTATACCAGGTGATAAGGTCAGAGAGGTCAGAGGGCGCACGTCCACAAAGGATTTTATAGGTTAACAAGAGAACTTTGAAATCAGCTCTAACATGAGGAAGTGTAATGAAGCCAGGACCGGAGTAATGTGATCAAACTTCCTGGTCTTTGTTAAAAGTCTGGCGGCTGTATTTTGGACCATTTGTAGTCTGAGTACTTTTCCTCGGCAGTCCAGAGAATAACGCAGTAGTCCAGCCTGGATGTGACAAATGCATGAATGAGAATTTCAGCATCAGCTAAAGAGAGGCAGGAGCGAATTTTTGAGATATTCCTCAAGTGAAAAAAGCCCAGTTTAGTGACCTCACTAATGTGCTGCTGCAGAGATAGTGTGGAGTCAAAAATGACACCGAGGTTCCTCACAGTGTTGCTCCAACACACAGTTGTTGATTGAGACAGTAAGATTGTTGAACTTGTGCCGATGACTGGCAGGACCAATTAACAAGAGCTCTGATTTATCCGAGTTCAAATGGAGGAAGTTTTGAGACATCCATGTTTTAATTGAAACGAGGCAGGCCTCTAGACGCTTGATGTCAGTATTATTCACTTTTATTGGTAGATACAGCTGTGTATCATCGGCATAACAGTGGAAGTTCACTCCATAACTTCTGATGATTTGTCCCAATGGTGTAACATATAGTGAAAAAAGTATGGGACCGAGCACAGACCCTTGTGGCACACCGAACTTCACTGGTGCCGTGGAGGAGAAGGATTTATTAAAAGAGACAAAATGAGACCTATCACACAGATAGGATTCTAACCAAGAAAGAGCAGAGCCAGAGATGCCAAAAACATCTTTAAGTCTGTTGATTAGTACTGCATCAATCGTATCAAATGCAGCTGAGATCCATCAATAACAGTCGAGCCGATGAGTCCTCGTCCATCTGAAGGAGGAGATCATTTGTCACTTTAACTAAAGCTGTTTCAGTGGAATAAGAGGCCCTAAACTCAGACTGAAACGGCTCCAGGAGCTCATTTTCCGATAGATATAGAGTAAGTTGTTTTAGCACAACTTTTTCGAGGACTTTAGATAGAAAAGGTAAATTGGAAACAGGACGGAAATTATTCAGGCATCCAGGATCCAGAGTAGGTTTTTTGAGCAGGAGTTTGACCACAGCCTGTTTGAAAAGGGAAGGAACGGTGCCAGTAGACAGGGACACGTTTATAATGTTTAATATAATTTGCCCCACATAGGGCCACAGTTCTTTAAGCTGTTTTGCTGCAGGATATCCAGGAGACACGTAGGTGCTTTACATGAAGAAACCACCTTTGTCAGCTCATCGAGGGAAACAGAATCTAAGACTGAGAGACGAGAGGTCGGTGGATCCAAGTGAATGGGACCCGGAGCCAAAGAAGACAAAAACAAAATATTATCCCTGATATCTTCAATTTTATGATTAAAGAAATCTAAAAAGTCTTGTGCACTAAAGGGAGAGAAGTCTTCAGTTGTTTTTGGTTGGATAAGTTTAGCAACTGTTCCAAAGAGAAACCTGGGGTTATGCCGGTTTTCTCTGATAAGAGATGAAAAATAGGTAGTCTTTGCAGTGCTGAGGGCGTGCTTATAGGGGTTTACACACAAACACCACTTTTGATCATTTAGATTTGTTTTTGACTTGCGCCATTTGCGTTCAAAACTCCTGCAGGCCTGTTTCAAAGCCCGGGTTTCCTCATTATACCATGGCGTAGGTCGTCTGGTTGGTCTGGGTTTTGTCCTGAGGGGTGCCACTGAGTCGGTGATGGCTGAGAGGGTAGCATGGACCTCCTCTGTGTAGGCCTCTACTGAGTTTCCAGGTGGAGTTAAATTAGGAAGAACATCTGTCAGCCCTGTGGCAAACATTTCCATTGCAGCTGCGCTAATTACTATTAATCATTTAGTTAAATGTACAACACCAATGTTATTTGTTTAGAAAAAAAGAAGCAAAGACAGTTTGTCACTCCATCTCAATCACTGTTATTTTATTCTTTGGCTTCAACAATAAACTTTTACACACAGTTCTGATTCTGGACAGGTTCAGTCCGTACATGAGAGGGTTAAACAGCGGCTGACAGGTCAGGTGATACAACGGAAATACTATTCTTAACATTTGGGGAAAAAGACTGGTATCAACCCTTGTTTGAATAATTAGGAAGAAAGCTCCAACAGCACCATTTACAAGTGAACAGAGGTGAGGCGTACAAGTGCTCAGAGCCTTCTGCCGCGTCTGTTTGGAGCCATTAAAACAAACTCTGAGGATCTGGAAATATGTGAAAAATATGACACTTAAAGGAATTATAACAGTGACCGTCACAGCGACCAGTTCATACAAGTTATTCACAGTTGTGTCGAAGCAGGACAGTTTAATGATGCTGTAGTTAACGCAGTAAACTTCATCAATGAGAGTCCCACAAAATGTTAAAGATGACGTGAGGAGCGTCGTGATTAAAACGGCCACAAACGGAGGCAGCCAAATCAAAACTATAAGAAATACAACTTTATTGAGGTTCATCTTGGTGTGGTACTGCAGAGGGAAGCATATGGCCACGTATCGGTCGTACGACATCACAGCCAGGTTTGTGAACTCAACAGAGCCGTAAGAATACAGACAGAATATTTGAAGAAAGCACAGAGAAGAGGAAACCGTGTGAACGTCTTTGAGGATTTGGACTAAAAGAAACAGGAATAAAGCAGTGCTGCCGTAAAGTTCATTGATGAATAAACTGCAGAGAAAAACATACATTGGTTCGTGTAGAGTTCTGTTCAAACAGATGACGACGATGAGAAGCAGGTTGGACAGCACTATCAGAGCATACACAGACATTATGAGCAGAAAATACAGCCATCTCAAAGGCCCAGTGTCAAAGTAGGCTCCCAGAGTGAAATATGAAACCTGACTGGAGTTTCCCATCGTCCTCCTTTTGGTTTGGAACTCAACATCACACGGTTCACAGCAACAGCTCAGTCAGACAATTACAACACAGCTGCAGTTTTCTACTTGGTTAAATTATTTGAATTGAAACAGAGCCTTTGTTTGGTCTGGTCTTTGGACTTTGCCCATTTGGGTTTCACCAGAGAACAGAAGAGAAGAGATTTTAGATGGTTTTAAACACTGGGTAAAACTGTCGGAAAATGAAAATAAATAAATGTTGTAGGTAAAAAAAATAAAATAAAATATGATTTAGAAAGTTTCTCAATTCTTTAAATTTATAACCTGACAAACATTTCCAGTAAAATTCAAAACTCTTCAGACCCCGTCCTTTCAAAAACCTGTTGGACCTGGTTTTAGTCGAGTGTTGTGTTTAGAGTGGGACCTGTGCTGCAGCAGAGGAGAGGCCCCTGGTCGCTCTGAGGGGCCACCCACAGAAACAGGGCTTTATCAGACTGTCCTGGGCCTCCTCTGGGGCTCAGCCTGACAACAGCAGCACAACAGGTCTTTGGACAAACAGTGAATTTCAATAAAAAAAAAATCCTTGTGTATTACATTTTTTCTTGTCACAACTTTAAAGAAATAAAATGCCACTATGTTCTATAACTTCTTCAAAATATAATCCATCTTCCATCTATCCAGGTTGTGGGGGCAGCCGAGTGCTATTGTCGTTCAAGCATGTCCTACGTCTTTCCCAGGGCCTCCTCCCGGTGGGAAGTGATGGTGGGGTCTGAAACCCCAATCTTTTTGCTGTGAAGCAGGAGTGCAAACCACTCTGCTTGAATAAATATAAAATAATATAAAATAAATAAATACAAGGTATTTCCCTCCTCCTGTAACAGACAGTCTGTTACAGAACTGTACTGGAGCACGCAGCACTTTAAACAAATGTGAACTGGCACAAAGAATGACATTGAACATGATTGGTTTTCAGAAATAATTTATTAATTGTGTTATAGTTCCACCTGCGGATCTGCGCTTGGGATGATGGCTGCAGGTCTGGAAAGAGAACAAACAAATAGAACTAATTGAGAACTGTGCAATATGTGTACTTGCGAGTTTGGTGTAAAGTGTTATGGTGCTGTGTGTTAGTGTTACTCACCTCTCTGTTCCATGTGTCCACGTGTCTGGCTAAAAGAGTCCCTGGGGGAACAACCAACATTAAAAAGGTTCCGGGCCAGACCACGGCAGGGGAATAGAGAGTGGAGGAAACTAGACTGTTTTATGATTAAGGGATTTTAAAGAAGTCTAAGTATTTGGTTTTAGGGTTGTATATTGTGGTAAGTTTTAAATATGGTTTATGGTTTGGATTATTTCGTCTGGAGGGTATTAACGGGGTTTTAGCAAAAGCTTGTGTTAATGTAAAGTCCAGGTGGGTTTAAGTGGTGGAATCCAATTAGGGGAAAAGGTATTTAAGGTTCCCTGTTCAGTCATTGGGGTTCTTCTTCTTTGTCTAATTGCCCTGCTGCTGGAGAGGATTGAGGCCATCCTACCGCAATTGCAGTTTTTTGCACTTTTGCACCCTGCACTTTTTATATATTTATTGGAGAAGAAAGTCTATGCCAACTCTTTGATGCCAGTGTCTCATTGCTCGTTGTATCTCACGGACCTCCAGCAACTCACCAGGCCCCGGCATAACACCTCCTTGTCTCTAGAAAGTCCCAAAATTTTGCTAGGCTGTTCGATCTGGTTCATATCAGGTTTTATTCAGATATCTGAATTCAGCCACTTTCCCACAGAGACTGCAAGACTGAATGACTCTCATACATTAAAAGCAATGCCTTTATTTACCCTTCAACAAACAACATCTGGCTTATATCCACTGTCATCCTATATGTTTAGACATAGAAATGGCTTTGATTCACATGACCTTTGACCTACCTCCTACACACACACACAAAACCCATTTCTGTAAGATGGAAAAATGGATAGGGAAGTGGCCCCAGACTTAATTAGCCTGGGGTCAGCCTCCATGACTTATGTCTTTTCCCTATGTTTTGATCAATCAGCCTACTTTTCCTGGATAAAGACTACTGATATAAACTTTTCTTGCTATCATCCTTGAACCACCACCTTATCGTGGTGGAGGGGTTTGAGTGCCCGAATGATCCTAGGAGCTATGTTGTCGGGGGGCTATATGCCCCTGGTAGGGTCTCCCAAGGCAAACAAGTCCTAGGTGACGGGCCAGACAAAGAGCAGTTCAAAACCCTTTATGGAAAACAAAAGATAGTTATGTTGCCCGGTATGGCGCATGGAATTTTATCTCGCTGGCGGGTAAGGAGCCTGAGCTTAAGCAGGAGGTTGAGAGATACCGACTAGAGATAGTCAGCTTTACCGCCACATACAGCTTGGGCTCTGGAACCAAACTGCTTGAGAGAGGCTGGACTCTCCTCTACTCTGGAGTTGCCTGTGGTGAGAGGCGGCAGGCTGATGTAGGCTTGCTCATTCACACCAGTGAACAAGAGTGTCGCTTCCTTGTGCCTTCGGGTCGGGGATAGGTCTCTCACTGTTGCTGGTGCTTAAGGGCCAAATGGCAGTGCAGAGTACCCGGCCTTCTAGGAGTCTCTGGGAAGGGTGCTGACAAGTGCTTCGACCAGGGACTCCGTCGTTCTACTGGGGGACTTTAGTGCTGACGTGGGCAGCGACTGTGACACTTGGAGGGGCGTGAACGTGGCACTAGGTCACTTTAGGCCAGAAGTGGATAATTGACTTTGTAGTTGTTTCTTCTGACCTCCGGACATTTGTCTTGGATACTTGGGTGAAGAGAGGGGCGGAGCTGTCAACTGACCTCCACCTGGTGGTGAGTTGGATCCAATGGCGGGGGAGAAAGCTGGAAAGACGTTTGGGCGAGTCCCCTGTCACCAAGTTCTTCAACTCCCACATCTGGCAGCGCTTCGACCAGATTACGAGGAAGGCTGGAGACATTGATACCAATTGGACCATGTTCTCCACCTCCATTGTTGACGCAGCCACTCAAAACTGTGGCCATAAAGTCTCTGGTGCCTATCGTGGACAACGGAAGTAAGGAATGCAGTCAAGCTGAAGAAGGAGACCTATCAAGCCTGGTAGGCTCGTATAACTCCTGAGGCAGCTGATGTGTACTGGCAGGTCAAGCGGACTGCAGCTGGTGGTTGTAGAGGCAAAAACTCGGGTTCGGGAGGAGTTCGGTGAGGCCATGAAGAAGGACTATTGGTCGGCCTCAAAGAAATTCTGGCACGTCAGGACGGTGAAGCAGTGCCATGGCAAAACTGTTTACAGTGTACATGGGAATCTGCTGACTTCAACTGGGGATATTGTTGGGCGATGGAAAGAATACTTCAAGGATCTCCTCAACCCCACCGTCACGTCCTCCACTGAGGAAGCAGAGGCCGAGGGCTCAGAGGTGGACCCGTCCATCACCCAGTCCGAAGTCACTGAGGTAGTTGGGAAGCTCCTCGATGGCAAGGCACCGGGGGTGGATGAGATACGCCCTGAGTACCTCAAGTCTCTGGATGTTGTAGGGCTGTCTTGGCTGACTCTTTTCAAGAAGGGGGACCGGAGGGTGTGTTCCAACTACAGAGGGATCACACTCCTCAGCCTCCCCGGGAAAGTCTATGCCAGGTACTGGAGAGGAGAATGCGGCCGATAGTTGAACCTCGGATTCAGGAGGAACAATGATGATTTTGTCCTGGTCAAAACCAGCTCTATACCCTCTCAAGGGGTTGGAGAGTCTATGGGAGTTTGCCCAACCAGTCCACATGTTCTTTGTGGATCTGAAGAAGGCCTTTGACTGTGCCCCTTGTGGCCCTTGTGTTTTCAGAGGAAGGGCAACAGGAAGAAATAAATTATGATTGCACTTTTGTTATATTTGTTTAACAAATATGTTTTAGCTGGAGTTCATGGTTTTGTATTTAAAATGTTATCACAGATTTATGAAGAAGTATTAAAGGCAAAATATGCAGGATTCCAGGCCGTTTTGTAGCATTTTTCTTTTGTTTGTGAGCTGTGTTTGGTGAACGTTAAACACCCCTCGTGTAAACAAAGAAAAAAATAGAGAGGACAGTGGCTCTCTAAAATGTTTAATAGGCTGTAGGTGTGGAATAAATAGGACTTTACTTAAAAGTATATTTAAACATAGATCCTTTTATAAAGATTTTCCAGACCCTTCACGATGAGGAATGTTCACTAGGCGTCCCTTGACTGATTGTAGCTGAAAACCCCTGTTTTAGACTATTTAAGGGTAGGCCAGTCACTTGTGGCACGGAGGACTGTTTCATTCTTTTTTTTTTTTTTTAAGAGGGTTGGATAGCAAAGTCCTGTGCACGGAGCAGATCTGCAGAGCTACATCACATCAGTCCCTTTTACACCCTTTACACTCAGCCTTGAAGAGGCCGACAACACTAAGCTCAAACAACTAACAACTCCTTCATAATGTTGCTCTGTCTGATCAATCTTTACTACATTGTTCCAGGAAAAAATTTTTTTAACAGATCTCTAGGTCTTTGGACCAGTTTTAAGTGTTTTCTCTCAATTCTCTAACTAATTCTCTTTAGTTCCAGGTTCTAGACTTCTGTAAGAGGACTTTCTGGAAATTCTAATGATCAATGGTCATTGTGATCCAGTCCTGATCCATGGAGTCACCCTGATCACAGCTCACTCAGTTACAACTGTTCCTGCAGATATTCAATTCAATTCACTGTATTAGCTATTTGCAGTATAAAACCACATTGGAAAAAATGTGCAAGAAGCTCAAAGTACAAAGTCAGACATATAAAAGACAAAACATAAAACAGACAAGCAAATGACACATACAAACTCAAAAGTAAAATTCTGTATTAAAAAACAAACATAAATATAAAGTGCCTAGTTTAAAGTGCTTTGTTTAAAATGATTACAGCTTGGGGAAAAAACTGTTTAAATGGCGATCAGTAGAACATTGATCGATCGATACCTTCTCCCTGAGGGAAGCATCTTAAAGAAGGTCCCTGCAGGATGGACCTTCTTTATTATATTATTATTTACAATTTTAAATTATTTTATTCAATGGACTAATATTTGATAAGATGTATTAAATGTGAATGCTGTGTCTGTAACTGTCCTCAACACATCTCTGTCCCTCGTCCGTCCTGAGCGTCTAAGGTCAGGGGTGTTGTTGTGATATTGGGAAATAGAAATAAACTTCAATTTATTAATTACTATTGATCATTTATTTAAATGTACAACACCAATGTTATTTGTTTAGAAAAAAAGAAGCAAAGACAGTTTGTCACTCCATCTCAATCACTGTTATTTTATTCTTTGGCTTCAACAATAAACTTTTACACACAGTTCTGATTCTGGACAGGTTCAGTCC
>JALDNG010000624.1:0-106999 GCA_024349245.1 Neodontobutis hainanensis
CTGTTAATTAATAAAAACATATATCTATGTATTGTGAAACTCTAGCGAACTGACCTACATTATTTTATATTTAATATTAATAATTTTAGGCTTTTTCATCTTTTCCTATCACATATCCTCTCTCAAGAATCTAAAATTAAAAAAATGTAAAATCAATAATTTAGAAAATATATATTCCAAGTAAAAAAAAACTAAAATAATCAAGATTAATAATTAATTTTGTGTAGTTTTACAAAATATAATACGAGTGTGATGCGACATAATCATGGCATTTAGATATATTAAAAAAGATATTTTGATTCGGTATATTCATATCGTATTAAAGATATATCAATTTTTTAAATTTTCATATTAAATTTATGCAAAGAAAATAAAAGAACTTTGTCCTTACTAATTGCAATTTAATAACTCGTCACTCTTACGCAGCAAGCTCAAGAATCTTCAGATTTATTCATGAAATCTGCTATTTGTTGAAAAATATTTTTTTGTAATTAATGTTACTGAGATTAAATATATTTATTTATACGTATGATGACACGACGAAAATTAAAATAAAATCTTTCGTAAATAATTCCTAATAGTTTTAAATTTTCATACGCCTAAATTTAAAGAATACTATTTGTAAATATTAAAACTCTATTTTAATTTTCATTGATAAAAATGAAAAATATAAATATCAGTGAAATATTATAATAATCATTTTTAAATAGACATTCACGAAATGCATTATTTCTGTTATTTCATTACAATCTTTATTGAATTAATGAATTTTTTCTTCATATTTTTATTTCCGATAATATTTTTAACAATATATTTGATAATTTTGATATATCCTAAAAATAAATGGATAAACCTAATCAAATTAAGAATTTTTTATCGTTATACTTTATAAAATTACGAAGAATTTGAATTTTAAATCCTTAATAAATAATAAACAGATTACATTTATTGAGTTGTCTATTTTATTATCATTTATATTTGTTAGGTTATCGATTTCAATAAACACAAGTAATTATATATATATGAAAATTTTATAACTTAAATTTTTTTAATATAAATTTATATCGTTCCTTATCTGAAACTATAACTTTTAATATTTTTTAGCTGATAAGTATCAGTTTATCAGTAAAAAACGAAAAATATAAAAGAGTTAGTAATTTTCTGTGTTTAATATTTTAAATATCTCGATGTACATGTGACGTTCATTGTTGAGGAGTGTTATAAATATACATCATGAACAAAATTAAAAATCTGAACAAATTCAACTATTTAATATTTGTCTTTATTTATATTTACAGTAATACATATATAATATTTCAGATTTTAACTTTTTAAAATGATTCTACTGTGATATTTCTACGTTATATTTTGAAAATAAAGTTTTTACCTCACTTCTTTAAATCCTAGAATTTCGGAAATTCAATATTTTTAAACTATCTAACTTTTAAAACGATAATTCTTACATTTTAAAAAGTAATATACAATAAAGCAATCCATTTATAATGAAAATGACTTAGTGCACAATCAAATTTTTTATTTATTTTAGTATTGGTTATTAAAAAATAAATTTTTGTATTCTAAAATCTTTTAATAAAGTGGAGTTTGATTTAAACTGTAAATATTATTTTAAAATAAAGATATTAGATAATATCGTTTATAGATTAATCATTGAGTTATAATATCAAAAAAGATACATTGAGATGTCAATGTTGTTTTTTATGTAGTGAAAGAATACTCCAATATGTTTTACGAGAAAGATATTTATTATAATCGATACAAACTAATGTCGAAGAGTATATGGATAATATAATTGTTAGAGTGAGGACGAGAGCCACAAACATAATAAACTGTTTGTAATTTAAGCGTCGATTGACCATTCATATGGCAAAGATATTCGGAAGAACTGAATCTATTAGTTTTCACAAATAACTTAATTATATAACTATATTATTATAAGTCGCAGAGGGGATGAATCAAAAGAGATTTGTATGCTAAGACCGATTCAGCAGGTTTTGCGAAAACCATAAAATAGAGTAAGAATTTAGTTCGTTTTTCTTCATCGTCAACAACTAATCTGGAAGTTTGTTTGAAGAATCCTCAAAGTTATATCATTGAAAGGGAGATCAGATAGTATCGTTTGTTGTATAAATTCTGTTGGCTTGATGACTACTTAAGAATCTTGTACAACGATTATTTCCCAATAGAAATATATGAATCAGAGATATAGTTAGACAATACGCTTGTTGGTCTTCAGAATATGCAAAAACATAGCATGTTTTGATGTGTGAATAATTCGATGTCACTGATGAATCCTTTACAATTGAGCTGACATCAGGGCAGGAAAACCTCTTTCTCAAAAAAACTAAATCCTGAATATCATTCTAAAATTAATGTATGTATACAAACAGAGGATTATATGACTGCTCTTTGTTAAACTAAATATTCATAAAAATAGATATTTTATATTAGAAACTTATGTATATTAATCAAGAAGTGTATCATCTCATATAATATTATCGTAGAGACATTTTTACCCTTTTCAAGAACTGGTTGTTACCATAATGTTTAAAAATCATAAATTTCAAAATCAGACATGATTATTTATGGATAGGTTAATATAATACAGAAGTAGAAATGGTTAAATGTGGTACAAATCTACATCAGAGGACATCTTATATCTTATTCGAGAAACGTAAGAATTAATTTCTCGAAATGATGAAAAACATAATTCAACATGATGAAGTTTTATTAATGTGTCGAAAACTCGTCAATACTATTCGCTTTAAATTTTTCATTCATTCGCTCAGATATTAATTATATTGCGGATCGTTTTATTAAGTCGAAGTCTTCACAACCACAAAAAAGTCTTCATAAAAGAAAACCAAATATTAGACAGGAAAAACTTTATCATCATGTAAGATAAATCCAGAATGCTTTAATTAGCAGTTGATCTTCAACTCGATAGAACAATTAATGACTGCGCTTTTAATACTGGATATAAATATATGATACTTCGAATGAATCGTGTTTAAAGGTAGGGTATGCTGTTCTAAAATGAAAGTTTTATGTGATAACATGCGTCAATAGCTCAAAAATTACTTTAAATAAAATAAAAACAATTAATTGCATTGTAGTTGCCGTCAATTATTTAAATTTAAACGATGTTAGAATTATGAAAATTGTAAAATAGAAGTAACCATTTTAATGGGTTTTAAAATGACTTTAAAGTTGACATAAATTTCAACACGAAAGGAATCCACAATTGGGAATACAAGGTTTTCAGTATCATACTTTGTATGTACAGAAGAATAAATGTTCGAAAGTGGAATTCTTTAAATACGAAAGAAATTGATGCAAAAGAATTGTTCAAATAATTGAAGAATATAAATTCAGCATTCAAATAATCGGTATAATTATGTGGTAAACATGAAATTCATCCAAAAGACCCTCAAAAAATAAATGTTTATATGCTTTACTCTATTCAGTTGTCAATTGATCAGACATCTTAAGACGAAATTAACTTGAATCTAGGTTATGACTAATCTGACATACCATCTGTTCATTTTCTTCTTCAACGTATTTCATATTACAAGAAGCAGGCGATTAACGAAAATTGGTTAATTAATCAAATGTTAATGTAAACACCTTCCATCGATGTTATCCATACCTTAAAATCGAATATTGATATATTGAACTTTGTGGATGCATAATATTTAGTAAGATCAACCTAAATAGAGAATGAATTGAGATTAGTCTAGATTAAAGATCGATGATGTATACATATTTTATCTTAACATTCTGAGAATTTGAATTTACAAAGATATTTTGGATTAAAAACGCACCCTGAGCTTTCCAGATGTCAATGACTCATCTTTTAGTTCATATGATATGTGTTAAAAATTTATCTTGAAGATTTACTATTTTCATCAAAATCTGAGAACTGAAGCAGTCAGTATCTACAATCAGTTTTGGATATTTAGAAATAAAATGCCTATTCGGAAAATTTTAAAAAATCTGGATTATATCAAAGTGAAGTTAAGTAATTCATTCTATAAATATCTGAAGACGAATATCGCATAGAAATATCAAGAGTGGAATAATAATTTAACGGTAATACCCTAGAACTGGAGATAAGGTTGATTCGAAATATAGGAAGCTTAAATGGTTTTTTCTAATGTCATTTGATATATGAACACTATAATAGCCTCAATTACTTATAAAGTTAAAAATCTTTAAGCAATTATATGGAATGAGAATGATACAAACACTGTTCACTAAATATCTTATGTTATAAAAGGTAACAGTTTTATGTTTTCGTGGTAATACTAAAGACATTACTTCATACTCATGCAAGTCAAAACTGTATATAGATGATACATTCTCAAGCTACAAAAATTGTTGGAATTTATTAATACTAATTCATGACCAATGTAATGAAACTAAATCCGATTTAGATATAATTTATCGCATTATATTTATGTTTTAATTATTTATTAGCATAATTTTCAAAAGTATTACCAATATATACTGACATGGAGAATTTAATTTACAACCAAAGTATTTCCTAAAAAAGATTGCAGAGATGGAAAAATTTTCTTAACGAATACTATTGTGAATTACAAAACGTTTAATGAAAACAATGCAGCTGACTTACTTTCCAGGATATATTATTTATGTATTGAAGCGGATATATGTATCCATTAGTAAATATACGCATACAAACTCAATAAAAAATCAATAATATTAATAAAAAATGGACAGTTTCCTTAACTTCAATGACAACAATCTCTTTATAATTCACTTCAACAAGTGTCGAGATTTCGTTTTTAAAATACACCAAGACATATGCTATCCAGGAATTAGAAGCATTTTTAAAATCCTAAGGTCATGTATCTCTCTTCAAAAATTTTCAAAATTATGTTATCATGTCAGCAAAAATTCATCCTTATTTCAAGAAAATAAAGGTGACAATCATAAAAATGATAACTAGTTGGAGGATTATACCTAGTAATTCCTTTCAATATAATTAGCATTGATGTCTTTTGGACATATGTGATCTTCGAATTCATAAACGATATTGAAATGGATAATATATGGATTCATACTATGACTGATGTTTGTTCAAGATAATCTTATGCATAACATCTTAAAAATTTGATTCTTCAATCCATTTGTTCGTAACTATACAAACATTGGTAATAAGAATTTGGCCACTGATAAAGATCATTTCTGAACAAAAAAAGCTTTATATTTCTTAAGATTACCAATGCATGATTAACAAATATTGGTATCTCAAAGCTACACCTCAACTTATAATTCTACGGCAAATGTAAAAGAGCAAGGAATAATTCAACCATAATCTCTCTTTTGAAAATTTGTCGTAAAAATGCTTAAATTACACAATAAGTTTTGTTTTTGCAAGATTTAATTTTTCATTTAAATAAATCCTGAAAGGAAGTCTTTTCTACTAAAAAAATTTTTCGATCCTAGATACTCTCAAATGAAAAATTGACATGCTTAAAAAGTATAAATAACATAGATGGAAAATATTTATAAAAAAACTAGACAATAAAGAAATAAAAAGAGAAGTCAATAACCAATTCATGTTACAAGATAAAGTCAACTTTAAATCAATAAACAAAGGCAAGCATAACATCAGGATCCATTCATCATATGAAGTTTTGAAAAAACGATAAATCGGTTATTTATAAAATAATGATAACATAGATAAGTGAATAAATATAAAAATTGTTATACCGCTAGTTTTAGAAAGATGGGAAGAAATGGTGACGATTTACCACATTTTTGCTGATGATATCCAAGGTGGAGAAATATATTAGTTAACACTATTCACTTAACTATATTACTTGATTATTATTCAAGAGATTAAATATTATAAATCACAAAGGTGTTAAATAAAAGAAACAGGAGTGCCGTGATATATTCAGCGATTACTCGCCGACATCATAAAACAGAGTGAGTGTAGAATAAGTTTCATCTTCTTTGTTTAAAACTTAAATGACTTTTTTTCTCTTGGTTCATTCATACAGAATAAATGTATTAAAAATAGAGATTAGAAACTAAAAGTAAACATAGTAAGCAGACTGTTCTGAAAGTGTAAATAAACTTAAGATTACTCTTTAACAAGCCTTGATAGGTTTAATCCATCTGTGTTTTTCAAAAATATCTTTAAATCTAAAAAATTCTTATAATCTTAAATAAATACAAAACGAATATTTATCATAAAGTTATGATCATTGATGTCAATCGATAAACAAGTTTATATAATTTTTTAAGAAAATTTACGCTACATGTGATATTTGAACTTCAATAAAATTTATTAAATGAAAATAAGACAGATCTGAAAACCAATAATGTTATTATTATGATCACACATAATATCTGAATAGGGCAAAAATAATTATTATCAATATACGGAAATTTTGCATGTAAAGTGTATTAGATGAATTAAAAAAATGACTAAAAGTTTTTTTCCTCATCGTATGCAATGTTTTAATATTTTTTATTATTCTTTAAAATAATACCCATTGTATAAGTAAAAAGTCGTTAAATAAATTAATTAACTACATTATGGAGTTCCATTAAAGCATATAACTTAATAAAACCCTCATTACTTATGATATAAAAAGATGATAAATATGTATAAAACAAATTATTATTTAATTTCAGTTCATCATTTTCTATGAAGATTTGTAAAACTATTTTAATACACGAAATCATTTCAAATTTACATCAACTGTTATTTTAACATTCATTTGTTAAATAATTTTTAAAAATGAGAGATATTTCCAATAAATATAATGATATTAATGGCTTTTATGGATTTTCTTTAAGAGATCTTAATTCAACATATATTCGTATCTTTGCTTTATTTTTTTCGATTGAGAGGATTAAAAAAATTTGAATTTAATAAAAGTACTATTTTTATATTTTTAACGGCTTTCACTGTATTGATGTTATGTTCGAAAATTAAAAAAATAAAAATTGTAAAATTTATATGAATCAATATTGGAATAATTGATCATAAACAGATTAAAAAACTTATAAAATACATTTCTAAATTCACAAAACTGTCGAGGAATTTTTATCAACATTTTATTTTTTAACATATAAACTAAACAACGTATAAATATAATTTTTTGATCCGAGAGATTTATTACAATCATATAATTATAAAAATTAATATTTTATATGTTATTTAAATGAATCTATATTTGCATACATCATGTGAAATTAATCTCATCAAATTCAGAGTAAAATTTGTAGAGTAAGTTTAATATCTCAATGAATGTTTTTGATTTAAAAAATGTTATTAAAATATTCTTGATTATATTTAAAACGGGAAATTCTAAAAAAGGACATTTTCTAAAAATTTAGTAAATCTTACATAATATAATTTTACAGAATATTTTTCTTTATATTTCTATTTTTAAATAATTTTTTCATGGAAACAAACCAAATATTACGTTTCGTTTGATGATACTGGCTTTGAAATGAAATAACTTTACAAATAATAATATAAAGTTTTTGAAAAGAAGTAAAATGGAAAAATATTTTTAACCCTTTTTGTTTTATGTTAACGGGGTAAAAAACGAAAATATAAAAAATCCATCGTTAGATATATAACCTTATGCTTTACATTTAGGATATACAACACATCAACACCATGACACTTGATATATTTCAATGATAAAAAAATATATGAATACTTTCGGTTAACTTACTTACTTATGAGTCATTTAAAAGATTTTAAAATCTTTAAAAGAAAATATAAATAAAATCATTACTGTTTAAATTTGATATATGTGATTTAATAGTCATGTTGATATATCTATGTTCCTAGTCGATCAACAATCTTAATATAAAGTTTGATATAATTGAATCTAAAAATGTCAAAAGCATAATATCCTAGAAATAGATTTATTAGGGGTATTATAAATAGATTTGTACATATTTTAGAGGCCTTTTCTCCGTTGTGATACCTGGGTTAACCGATTATCTAATAATATTACAAATCCTTCAGCTTGAATTATTGAAAGACTAAAATTCTTTTCCTTATATAAAACATCAGTAAATGGCTTTATATAGTTCTCTCAGTATATTTTTATGAAGACCTACGACAAATTTCACAGAATATAGAATACACGTTTATTCAATTAAAAATATTAAATGAGTCAGATTATTTGAGAAGATTAATTTACACATATAAATAGCAACTTGTTTTTTTAATTTTTATTTTTATCAAATGAATAAACGAATTAGAATATTTCAAAAACTCAATTTAAAAATTGGTTCAAATTATTTTTCCTGTTTTTTGTGCAATATAGTGGTATATTGCGTTAAAGAGGAAAAATTTTCATTCAATATGTTTTTATATATAGGAGGAATTATATCTGTAATTATATATTCTCACTGCAAACAAGAAAACAATGACAAGATAAATTTTGAAAGCTGATTTTGAAACAAGACTCATAAAGTGTTTAAAATATTAAAAAATTTTATTAAAAACAGTTAAAATGTGACATTAATCACAGTTTTTTAACTCAATGATGAATTGACTATATTATTTAATGCATAATTCTATTTATTTTTTGTTGAGAGTTAATTTAAAAATCCTAATAACAACATTACGAACCATTCATATGTTTGCATATGAGTTATATAAATACGTACTCACGAATACAATCGAATTATAAACAAAAAAATTTTATTATAAATCTCAACATATATATTAGTTATTTTTATAAACAAAAATATTTATTGATATTTAGCTCAAATGTCTTTAGATATTCGATTTCATAGACAATATTTGAAAGGTTACATTTAATGTTAAAACAAATAAATTACTTAATATCATGTATTCAGTTACAATTTACATCGGGTAAGAGTTATTTTACTATTTCCAATACCATCTTTTCATTAATATTTGAGAGCTAAACCCAAGACGTTTAAGTTAAAGTGATTTAAATATACGTGAACTAGTTAAATGATATAAATTCAATTTTATTAAAATTACCTTAACAGAAAACTTATTTTCATATATATATGGTTTATTTTTGAAAAATTAAATATATTTATAAATTCGAAGTAAAAATTCTTTTAAAGATTTAAGATTATAAAATTAAGATTATATTAAATTACATATTCTAAGCTCAATTTTAATTGATAAATTGAAAAAATTCTTTTAAACAAAATTAGTTATCTTTATTTTTAATCATTTTTAACTTATTAAACATCAAAACAGTCTTTTGATTTGTTATCATGATTTTCTCAAAAAATATTATTCGATAGTATCTATCATTGTAGAAGATTATAGGTAATTAATTTAAAATACACACAATAGTAAGATATTGTTAAATATCATATAAGTTTAACAAATAAGGAGTTATAGGTTTATTTAAAGTATTATTTTATTATTTACTATTTTCTAATGATCAAATGCTGCAAAAATACGATCAACTGGATCACTGAATAGATATGAAATTTTTTATTGTTTGAGTTTTATACTCGATGCATATATCTATACCTAGAGAGTTGAACTGTAACACAAGTTATCATAACATCACAGAATAATGTAAATGGTGATAATTTCTTAAAAAGTTTGACTGCTAGTTTTTTAAAATCCAGAATCTACTATAAATTAATGAATTTTTGAAGGCAAATGATTATCCATAATAAATTAGTTTTATTGAAATCTATATCCTTATAGTATTTAATATTAGGATTATTTTCATTCATATATTTTTACAAATTTAATAAGGTTTTGATTATTTATGTTTTAAAAGTACAAAAATATTAGATCATTGTATACGATCATAAAATCATAGCTAGTTAGATCTGACATTCAGATATTTTAAAAAAGTGTAACTTTCATCGTTTAAATGACAAAGAGATACTTTTATATATTAAATTTTAACTTAAAAAAATTTATTATTCGTATACTGCGCGTTTATGTTAAATAAAATAATATTTGACAATTCTGATAATTTCCCTTTCTAAAATAAATATAGATATATTAACATATCCATAGTAGTTTAAATTAGATAATGAACAAAAAAATTCTAAAAGAACATTTTAACTCAAATACTTTTTGAATACATATTTAAAACATAAATGATGAAAACGTAAATTGAGGTTAAAATAAACATTTAAAATTATAAATCAATCATCGATATTTTGATATAACACTAATTGTAGCATATTCGAAGAATGTTTATTTGTGGTTTTATAAAATTATATAACAAGTATAATTGAAATACATTCATCAAAAATATAATTTGAAATGCACAATCGTTGAATATTAAAACGATTATAAAGATAATTTTATAAAGTGAATAATTATAACTCTTAAAATACATTTATTATTTCGAATGAAAAAAGAGATTAGCAAATTAATAAAATATTATTTTTGATCTTTTTACTGAACAGATTTTATATTCATAAATATACTGTCGTTAAATTTCGGTTAAATGTAATTATATTTATTGTTAATATGTATTGAAGTCTAAATTACAGAATAATAATTAAAATCTATATGTAATTCTTTTTATTTTAACTCGAATTTTATGAGCGTACATATTCGAGGATGGTGAAGAGAATTATTTTTAATCAATAATTATTACGTAATCATGAATTTATAATTCTTACTGCGCAAACTCAAAAGATATTTATTTTAATTAACCAAGACTATCAAATAATCTTTTTACTCAAGGGTGTCTCTAATCTTACAGAAAGTCAAATTAACGGCGAAAAA
Source organism: Neodontobutis hainanensis (assembly GCA_024349245.1). Classification (NCBI taxonomy): domain Eukaryota; kingdom Metazoa; phylum Chordata; class Actinopteri; order Gobiiformes; family Odontobutidae; genus Neodontobutis; species Neodontobutis hainanensis. The sequence goes on from JALDNG010000624.1 coordinate 10,775, forward strand.
ATCTTATAAGATCAAAATAATCCATCCTTCAAAACTTAACATCCATTTAAAATAATGTAAAAATAAATTAAAAAACTTACAATTTGTAACCGTAAATATTGATTTATTTAATCAAACATATAAAATTGAAAATTTGATTTTTCTGAATAAATCTTCTTTATAGGATTTTTCGATCGATTACGTAATCGTTAAACCCATAACGTAATTCATTATATAAATTAATTTTAAGCATTACTAAATGCAGAAATTGGGGAAACTAAAAAATATTTACTCATTGTATATGATTCAAAATATGTAGTTAATTAAAAGATATAAAAAAAATACGCTAAACATCCACATTTAATTCCAAAACGATGGAAGCGATTTACTAACAAGCTATAAATATTGTGAGTTAAAGTGTCGAAGACATAAATTTCAATATTTATCAAACGAATGAGAAAACAGATGTTTGAAAGTATGGTTAAAAAAGATGCTAACAAAGGAGATCACCCAACTTCGATGATGATCGAAAGCTAATAGTATTAATAATATAGTAACTTTATTTGGTTTCTGTCAACTATACGATGTTTTAAATAATATTCAAAAATACGCATCATTGTACCTAATAATCTGTAAACTGGGTATATAATTCTTAATAAGCTTAGAAATAATAATTTTTCTCAATAAAATTGAGTTAAATTAAACTTCTACTTGTCTAAATGGATGAAATATGTCCGGTAAAACTTAAGGATATAACTTCATACATATTAAAAAACATTTTCGTTCAGGTATCAAACAGTAAGTTTTATAGATGTAATCGATATTTTTATTTTACTTTAAAATATGCCATAGTTGTTCCAGGACGTATAGATAGTGATAGAATTTTCTATTCTTAAGCAATATACTTTAATTTCTCAAGAGTTTTCCTAACAGAGAAAAACTACAGAAATGTTGTATTTATCACTGAATTCGAACTCTCTTTAGTTATAGGAGCAAGTATTCACAGATTATAATCAAGATTTTATGCCTAAATTTATGTCTCATCAGAAAGATCAGGAAATATTTCTGATTAATGCAATGAATAAAAATGGTATGCCAAAACTCAAGATTCAAAACGTGCACTAACTGGTGAATATTTAAAGATATATGAGAAGTATAAAAGTTTTGCATTTGTAAAGGAATAAAATCTCTGATTTTGAAAATGAATTATGCTTGAATTCATAATTATCAATTACATGATAAAGATGAAAAAGTCGCATAATTGTTAATTAAATAACTGCAGAAATACATCTAATTTTAATGTACAATTTTAAATGTATGATCATGTTTGAAGAACTTTGTAATTCATGGCTATGTTCACAATGAAACCGAATTGAGGTTGTTCAATTTATTATAAATTTGAAATCCCATAATATCATTGTAGCGTATTCATAAGAAAAATGCAAGTTAATTTGAGTTAATCATCAACGAATGGAATAATTTTGAAATAAAATTTTATTAATTTTATCTTTTCAGTTTTTATTTATAAGCTTAGCTAATTTGATTTATTGTCATAATTACTCGGTTGATTGCAACGATCACGCTATTGATTGCAGAATAACGTTAGTAATTAAAAGATTTCGTAATTGATCGGAAAACTATACCACAAGTAAATAGACACAACGAGACATAGATAATCACTCCCGATTCAATATTCAATACACTTGTTAGTATATATCACACCCAAAAAACTGCAAATCAAATTATTTTTTCAATTATCACAGTAATGATGAAAATATTTTTGACAATCTGTATTTTCAAAGAGGTATGTTGATTAGATATATTCGAAATTTAAAAAATATTGTTAAATTTAATCAAAAATATTTATTCTAGTCGAGTCAATACATTTAGAGAAATTTTAGACTTACCTATTTTTTTCAATATTTATTTCAATTATGAACTCTTGTTTGTGTTTCTAAGCAACATATAATTGCTATTTTAAAACATTCAAAAAATACCTCATGCCCTTTTAATCTATTTTTATAGTTAGTTTATAGACATCGTAGTTAAAAAGTATTTATTCGATGATAATAATTTTTATAAAGACATTTTGCGCAGTCGTAAAAATTTTTGATAGGAAAGGATTATTAACTGTATCTTTTTTATGATTATACAAAATGAATGAAATTTCCTTCTTTTTTCAAAATATTTTTTCGGTGCTTTTCATTGATTTCAAAAGATAAAAACATTAAAAAATATATTATGTTATAAAATTTTTAGTTTCTGATCTAGAATCAGTGAAATGATCTATGTCATAAAATTTAATATCTTTAATAGAATGTATTTTTAATATACGATAATCTGACTTTTTTAACAATATACGTGACATAGTTAATCATCTTAATTTACATATTTGTTAAATAAAATATGTAAATTTATCATTATTTCAATTATTTATTTTATTTGTGATTTCAATATCTATTCGATAATTTAAACATAAACTTGAAAGATGCGCAGAAGAAAAAGATGGTTGAATTTATTTTAAATTTACACTCAAAAATTTTGAATGAGATATGTAAATAGCTCAAGATCAAACTTGTGTCATCTTTGAGTTCTGAAAAATTTTATATTGATGAATTGACGTATTTTTTCTTGCTAGAGTATATAAATCGAGCATATTATGTTTTTATAATTATTTGATAAGAATCTTTGAAATTTAACAAATAGAATGATAAGATATTTTAAAATACGCCCTATATTAAATAAAATATTTTAATAAATTGAAATTTAAAACATTGGTTGTGGCATTCAATTATCTTAAAGAATTTTATCATATAAATGAGTAGCAGTGATTTAGATTTACATGGATAAATAATTCTAATAAAATAAAAACAACAAAAATCTAAAAGCTGTCTAATGAACTGTGTATGATAAACTTTCCCTTTCAGAATACATCTTTTTAATGCTCTTTAGATATACTTAAACTGCATCAACTACCAAGTGTTTTTACAATGATTATTATACATGCTTTAAATCTAAGATGTTAACCAATACACAACAATATCGAGTTCTCATTTCATCAATTTATAAACACTCGTTTTTTATTTAAGCTGTTCACTTCAATCATATTCACATAAAGTTATTCATCAGTATTTTTTTCAAAATTGCGATGCCCGAATCGATGTTCCTTTTTAATCATTTTTATATTTAATAATTCAATTATTTCAATTTCTAGTTTCTTCAATCATCAAATTTATTTATATTCTTATTTTAACAAGACTTTTGATTTTTAACATATTTTTGAAGGTTCTATCAAAAAATATGGTAAGGTTGAGGTTTTCACTGTAAAATTCAAAATCTTATAAAAACTTTATTAAGATTCCTCTTAATTTTCAAAAATATACATTAAATTAACCTAAAAATATGTTTCATATATAAATATTGTTGTTATTAAATAAGCTTAATGTTGCTTAATTGAGGTTTAAAGAAAAACAGAAATGTTCTAAAAATTAAAATTTTTCGAGGTGAATATTATTTGTTTGATACACTATTTTAGTCAAAGTTTAATGTAATATTCGAATTAATTGTTTTTTATGATCAAAGATATAAAAAATCGAACAGCCAGTTATTTGAGTTAATATTTTTCTTTTAAATGAAATTCCGTATTTTTAAAATTGTCTTTTTTGTTTTTATTTATAAGAATTTGATTTTAAAACAAAAATTTCCTTTTGATGTATTCTGTATTTTTATAAATTGTAAATATCTCAGATTAAAATCATGAGAAAAATTATTCCTTCTCATTGAATCAAATCTTGAACAGTGTAAAAGTAATAATATCTAAAAAATAATTTAACTTTTTCGCTTCATATGTTTATTTTATTAAAATGATGGATAGTTTTTTGAAAAATATACTGTTTAAACTCTCAAATAGTTGTTTTTTTTATTCAAAATGAATATTTTTGTTAAATTAATTTTTAATTTGATGAAGATAACAGCAGTATTATACTTAATACATGAAAAATCTTTTTTGAAAAATATTTTTCGATCTAATAAAAATTAGCTTATAACCAAAAAATGAGTAATTTTTGCAAATAAAATATTATTTGAATGAACATATTTTCTAATAATACATTACACATTCAAAATTATGAATCACTTCGACGTACTTGGAAATTGAAATTTAAATATTTACATGAAATTTCTAATTAACTGACAAATTTTAATGTTTAAAAAGTCCTATTATTCGAATTTGTATTCATAAATAATTATTTTTATAAGAAGTCTTGATCTTATTTAAACGATTTCAACTTTTTTTTTCTTTAAAGGAATAATATTTATTTAATTTATCTTTAACAATCCCTGTGAAGCACGATTTTGTAATAATCTGGTTATTTTTACATATACGTATGAATAAAGAAATATTTAAAACAGTAACATATTCAAAATATTAAATATTTTCATTTTTTGCTTGTCAATTTTTTTATAATATTTTAAACATCATGTGATACATCACTTGGAATTTATTTAATTAAAATTTTCTATGTTTAAAGTTGACTGATTATATTTAGGTCGTTCTTGATATTGTTTTCAAAAATGTTCATCAAACAATATATTCATCATACCTTTCTGAAGATCAACAAGTATTAAATTTTAAAATTTATAAAGTCATTATTTAGTAAATAAAAATATTACATAATCATAAATATAAAAGAATTTTTTAATTAAAAATCTATGATAATACCATTCCTCATAGATTCAAATAATATTTTTTTCTAGGTTTAATAAAAAGATTTTTTATATATATTTTTAAAATAAATAAATAGGGTATTGTTTGAAAAAGATTATACAATATTTTGAAATTATAATTTATAAAATCTTTTTTTATATTTATATCTAAGATTATTCAAAACGTTTTAAATATTCGTCAAAAACATGCAAGATTTTTTAATGCATTTATAAATATGAAACATTTAATAAAAAAATCTATTTTTTCAGTATTTTTATCAAAACGTATATGATGAGACTGATATTAAATTTAGTATAAATAATATAACTTATAGATTGTGCGAAATATATTTTGATCCAATATCATAAATAAAATATTTTAACTAAAGTTAAATAATTTAATATCATTGTATTTTTCATCTATAAAAATAATTACTGTGATTTCAACATTTTAAAAATTATAATTAAAAGTGAATAAATTTTACTTTTTAATTTTTCCATTGAAATTTATTATTTACAGTTTTTAAATAAACTCAAAAACCATTATCAATTTGAAAAATAAAATTCCAATCAAATAATATTTTTATCTCTGAATTTTTAAAAATTTGATAAGAAGGTCAAGTACATTAAAATGAAAACATATGTTATCACGGTTTTTGAAATACTTTGAAAAATCTATAAACATTCATCTTTTTTTATTTTAATATTATATAACAATAGATTAAAACTCTTTTAATTTTATCTATAAAAAATTTATCTTGTGAATTAAATTAAGAAAATTAATGAAAATATAAAATTATTTAACATAAGTAAAATATTTATTAAAAATGGTTTAAAGAATAATTATTTTTTTAATCTTTAAATTAATATATTTTATATCCTCTCTGTTTTTTTAAATATAGTTAAATTATTCAATCTAAAATTCTTCTATCTAACCGAGTTTAGATTTTTTTTCAAAATATTAATATTTTGAATAATGATTTTTTTAAGTACAAGAAGATTGTCAATTGGCTTTGTTTTAAAAATAAAAAGTTTATACCAACAAGCGAAAGCGCTCATTTACAAAATTTCAGCATATTTTGACAATCAAAAATTCAATAAATTTGAAAAAATCATTAATGCGTCAACTAAATAAAAGTTTTTAATTTTGGAAAAATCCTTTGAAAATATTTATTAAAGAATTTATTAATTTATTTCAATTCAAAAATCTACATTTATAACACAGAAAATTCAAACTGGATTAGATTTATTAGAATCAGTATATTTTTATTGTCTTAATTCAGAATAACAAATTATCAAGAAATACAAAAAATGTAATCTTTTATTTGTGATAGTTTTCGTTTGTCATTAACACAACAATTTACATTTAATCCATTTTTTAGTTCTATAAACAGTTTTAAAAGAGAATGATCGAATATTTAGTTTAAAAAACATATACCCGTTATTTACATTAGCTTCTTTATATCACATAGAAAATTTTTTCTAAGGTTCATAAAATATTTTTTTAAATAACTTTAAAATCTTCTTTTTAATTAAACCGGAAATTTAAACTAGGAATTGAATACGCTTTTAAAGGAAACTCCAGTATTTAATTCAAACCTATTTAGAAAATTTTATTCCATGAAGAAGCCTATAAACTTGTAAATATTTATTTCAATTGTGCATTTTTTTAATTTTCAATATAAATATGAATATTTTCAAAAGATGCATCAATGTAAATTAACAAAACATTTTTAAATAATTATGCAAAATTTTATAACTTGATATACTCCCAATATATTTTATAAATGCTCAATGAATTTATTTTGATATTTCTGAAATTTTTGAAAATAGTTATATTTTCTAATGCGACATAATATATTCAGATAGTATTGATTTCTGTAAATTTCATGAATTGTTCTTATTTTTGAAAATAAGACACATAATATATTTATTTTTATTCCTTACAACTCAAATATGTTTTTTCACAATGATACTTATTCATATATTATTTATAAGGCGGTGGAAATGGTACGACAGCTGATTTTGGTAAATGAGTATTTTAAGATTAAGTCTTGCCAAATTTTTGATTCACACAAAGAAGTATTTAATTTTTAATTATCATAAAATGATATATGATGTAAATAATAATTGAATTGAGATTGTTGTCATATCTAATTTATTTTAGGATAATTTAAACCATTTAAAATTGTAAAAATCAATATAATAATATTAAATTTAAATTTTTAATATAAGTGTTTAAACAAAAAATATTTATTTAGAAATTGGATGAACTTATGAGGTTAGAAAATGGTAAATTATTTTATTTATTTCTTAGATATGCAAAATGAATTAAAAAGACTTGTATGAAAATTCACTTTGAATATCATGTTATATATCATAAACATATTTATTTGGTAAATTTTCTAACACATCTTAAAGAATTAAAATATTCAAATAAATATACATTTACAATGACAACAAGAAATAATTTTTAGCTTCTTGAATTTCAATTATTCTATTTATGTAAACATTCGAAAAATATTTTTTGAGAATATAAAATAAGACATTGATTTTAAAAAAATACATTAATTTTATATTCATGGAAATATAACTTAATTAAGAAAAAAGAAATTAATAAAAACGATGAAATTGCAGTGAGAATTTGATTTATGATGAATTCAATTGAGTTAATGTTTTACGTTATTTTATTGTGTTGAACGATAATATCTAGTCAACTTATATAATATTATTTTATAATTTATTTTGTATATAATGTTCATAGAGAGTTTATATTTTAATAAAATCATATTAATATTTACATATTTATTGAGTTTAAAAATTTATTTAAATCTAAATCATTAGCTTTTACAGATTTACAGTATCTAATATTTTTGTTTGAACTTTTTTTATATTTTTTATAAAAACTATATTATTAATATTATCACTTTTATATAATATTCATACAAATATTTTTACTCATATATTTAGTTTTTAGAAGCAAAAATAAGTGAAACTGTAGAAGTATTTACTAGTTTAGTTTAATTTTTAAATATTAGACATTTATTTTTTGTTTAACGCATAAATAGAGATAATCATCATGATATAATTAAAACTTATTTTATCATTTTACAAAAATTTTTCTTCATCATAACATTTTAGAGCTGGCTAGAAACAAGATCTAAGTATAACAATGTATTAAATATTTTCATTAGTTAGGATCTAGACAAAATTCATGACCAACTATTGGTAAACTAATTTATTAATTAGATAAAAATTATAATAAATAATTTTTATGATTACAAAAATAAAAGAATTTAATATTTTAAACATGTATTTATTTTGATAAGTATAAAAATACAAATATCGTTTAATTTTCAAAATAAAAATTATATGGTATATCTAGAATCTGCTGAGTGATCTATTGATAGAGATGGAACTTGATAAATAGTTAAGATACAACAACAATTGTAGAAGCATACATAATATGAGATTTTGATGACAAATTTATCAGATTATTTTAGAATAATTTCTCGATTATTAAACATGGTAAAATACACGGAATTTCCTTTGTCAAAATTTTTAGATGAATTTAGCAATTTTACTTTTATTAGATATTTATTCTTTTTTATTATATATTAAATAACGATGAATAGTGTTTTTTATATTTTTACAAGTGAAAAAGTAAAAATTTATTTAAATTTTTATTGTATTTCTTGAGAAAAAGAAATATTTAAATCTTTTATTCAAAACAAATTTTTGAATGGATAAACAGTATAAAAGAATTTTTATCAAATTGCTCAAATAAAATTCGAATGTTTAAACAAATTATTTAAAAAACAAAAAGTAATGCTTAAATAATAAATATACCTTAATTTATAGTTAGTTTTATTTTGCATCTTATGTTAATTTATAAAAGAATGCTTTAATAAGTAAATTTTATAAATTTCAAAACTTTAATCATTTCAAGTATGTGAAATTTCAAAAAAACACATGAATAACTTATTTAAAAACTCGAAGACTGTGTAAGATATCATTTCTTAAAAAATGTTTCATTTTATTGTGTAAATAAAGACATATTAAGTATTATGAATGTTTTTTTAATTCATACAATTCATTTTAAGAAGGATTGTACGATAATAACAAAAATCAGTTTCTTCATGATACTTTCAAAACAATTGAAATTTTCGGCTCATTTACTCATCCTGAAAATTAAAAATATATTTACATAATACAAGTTGGATGATTCATTCATCTTTAGCAAGAAAAAAAAATTAAATTTTAACCAATTGAGATTTAATGCGTGCGCTTGAAATAAAAATTCAAACAAAGAACAGAGTTTGTTAAAACGGTACAAAAATCATAAAAATGTTCATCTGTGATCATAATTAAAAAATTTTAAATTAAATTGATGATAAAATTAAAAAGTGAAATTAATTTAAAAATAATTTAGTTAGCATATTCTATATTGCGCAAGGGTGTGAATAAATTATTAATTCATTGAAAAATATGCCGTAAATCATTTCAAAAAAAGATAGATACGCTCTAATCATGTGAAAATATTCTATTCAGTGACGTATAATTTATAATATTTTACCTTAAACGTCTAAAATTCTTGATTTTGTATTATACACATGTCTTACTTTTAATTTTTATCGTATGATTCATATAAATAAATTAGATTTTTATATTCTCCAAATAAAGTAATTAATAATTTTCAAAATATGAGGATTATCAAAAATATTTCTTTATTATTATATCATAATAAATTTTAAAAAGATTTTTATGTTGAAAACAATAAAATACGTGATTTTGAATTCAAATTTATCATTTACTAAACAACATATAAATGCTAACTGAATTAAATAATTTTTTGTCGTTGATGTATAAGACTGAAAAATATTGATTACAATGTAAACCGAAATTATGTTTATAAATTTGAAAAAAATCAAAACTATTGATGTTAAATTTTATTCAGATATAACCAAACAATCAAATACATAAAAATCAATTTTCAATATTATTGATATTTTATTTGGAAAAATGATTCTAAAATTAAGTTAATATATATTCTCTATTATTTTAAAACTTTTTCATCATATCAGCATGCTGTTTGAAATTTGAAATACTTTAAATTTATTTGAACGTAGTTGTTTATATTATTGAAAAAGGGATAAAAATATTTAATTTTTGAAAAAATGAACTGAGAATTCCATTTAAAAATTAACATATATATTTAAAAATAATCATCGAAATATTTATTTTTAATTGTAGATTATGTTAGAAACTTTGATTTAACCAATTTATTTTTTTATTCTTGTACGAAATTAAACAACATCTATTTCTATAATCAATTTTTTATCTATAAGACATGAAAAAAATAAATAATTTCAAACATGTTTTTATCTGAAAAAAGTAATAATCTGATGAAAAGATGAAACACCCATAAAATAAATTAATTTAATTTAAATTTTGATATTCAAAACTATTATCTTTAATATTACATTTGTTAAGTTCTTAAATTTATTGTGAATATTTTTATAAATTTCATTTTAATTTTAAAAAAGAAACATTATTTAATTTGAACATTTACCAAAATTATGATAATGCACACTGTATTTTATAATATATTTAAGTAATGATTTCATATAATTTTTTTGCTTAAAATTGGATTGAAATGTATTCATTAACTTTTTTATTTCTTGTAATTAATTTTTAATAGATATATATACATATGAGAGTAAAAATTTACAAGAACTCCTCAATTTAGAACATTGTAAAATAAACTGTTTTAATTCAAAAATTTTTTTCAAGAATTTAGATTGTTTTTAAAAGAATATATCTCATATAAAGCTAATTAATATTTCAATAACATTAATTTTATGATGTTTTTAGGTCATAAAATTTTGAAAATATTGTAAATGTGAAATCTTAAAATTCTCAAATTTATATATTCTCATAGATCATGATAAAAGCTTTTTAAAGCGTATTGGTTTTGAAAGTTATTATAAAAATTGATTTTCGCAAAATTACATCATAAACAATCGAAATATAATTGATGATATTTTTTAATGAGGTTCATTTAAGGATTCGATAACAGTGCTTATTCATTATCAAATAATATGTCAGGAATATTATTCGCCAAAATTAATAAAAATAGTACTGTAAACATTTATGAGAATAAATTTACATTTTATACTTCATATGAATCAATTTAATAATAAAAATTCTAAATTTATTATAAAAAAATTGTACAAGATCGTGTTTTGAATTTATTTTGTTTTTTGGTAATTAAGAGATTTTTAAAGGTAAATTTTTTATTTGATTTGATTTATCAGTACTTAAACTTTAGAATAAATAATCTTTACAGCGGTTAAAAAAACATATTTGGATTTAAATTATATTTTGATATATATATATATGAATTTGATGATATAACCAATTATATTTAAATCTATGTCAAAATATTATTTTCATAAAAAATTAAACAGTATTAAGTTGATATAAAGTTGTATCAATTTTGATATTTATGAATACTAACATAAAATAACTTATATTATATAACCAGATTATTTAAGTTTATCCATCTTTATAACGTAAAAGTTAAAAAATAGAAAATCGGCATTTAATGTCTACGAAAGATTTTTAACATCGTAGCTTATGATTTCCCCTATTTATACGCTACTTGCTTTTACGATTATTGATTTTTCTTCTTATGTATCCATCTAACATGTTTTTAAAAAGTCAAAGTTGAGATTTGTTGGTTTATTTATTTATAAAAAATTAACTTTTTAATTATTAATCATTAAAAATGGATTAAAAACTACATTTAATATTAATCCATAAATATTGTAAAAATCACGAAATTAGACGAAAAAAATTTGTAGCTTTTAAAATGATATTACAAAAAATTTTTATGAATATATTTAATCAGGACAGTGGTTAAGAAAAACTTTAAACTTAGTTTTATTGTCAAAATATGATTGAACATCAGAATAATAATTTACTATATTCTTTGAAAAACGTTAATATTAATAAAAACTAAGTCTATTAAATATAAAAAATTTAATTTGTGAACGAATAATTTTAATCTTCATAATTTATTTTCATAAGATTTAATAGAATTTGAAATTTTATAATTTGTTTATTATTCTATAATTTAAATTATATTTTTTACCATATTAAATGTTTTCCTTTTTAAAAATAAAATCTGATCAATTTCTGTTCTTTACATATTTTGATGTAAATTGCTGGAATTCGGATAAAAAATTTTTAATGATATGTAAATTATCAAAACCGTTTTCTGAATTTATATTTCATATTCTTCTCCATGATTTGATAAATAACTGAAAATTATCAAACAAATCTTTTAAATATTTTGAAGGGGGAAAATTTTATACATTACATGTTTTAAAATTCGAGTAAAATATAACAAACAATATTCAATGATTTCGAAATCTAAGATGAGAATATGTGAGACTCTGAATGAATAACTAGTTATTTTGAATTATTTAATGGACACGTACAAATGTTTTAAAGATTATATTTTCATGTTATTTTATGCTAGAGGTAAATATTGATAAAAAGTTTCAAGATTGAAATTTTAAAGAGGACTTTTATCTTCGTTCATGGGATTGTTAAATATATAATATATCAATTATATTTCGAAAAAAACAAAAATAATATATTATACGCTGAATAAAGTAATTTTTGAAATTTATTATTATCGAGTGTAAAAGTTATATAATTTATTCTGAACATTTTTAATAATAAATTAATTGTAATTTATGGTTAGGGTACGATTCGCCGAAATAACAATTCTCCGACAAAATAAAAATAATTTTTAACCCCTCTTTTTTCAAAACAAAAAGAAATTTTTACAACTCATAAACTGTAATTTTCAACGGTTAACGCCCATAGTCACTTTTAAATTAATTATCTTATTGTATAACTTACTATTAGCATAATTTTGAATTAAACAATTTTATTGAAACTTTAAGTTCTTCAAACAGTTCATGCAGATTTAACGTTCTATACTCGTACAAATCCAACAATCTCTTTATTTTTTCATCCTGTAAGACATAGATCCTCTTTCTAGCCTTCTGTCTTCCCCCTCAAAGAAGTTTTCTCAATTCAATATTTGTTTAAATTTGAATTTTTTTAAAATGAAACACACTTTTCAAAAAGCTTGCCGTGTTTATATTTTATTTTTTTTAAGTTTCGCATGGAAACCTTCAGCCGCATTATTTGTTAATCCACGTAAATCACCAAAATGATTCCAGGTGTGCCTGCTGTATAGGCTATCGTCTGCGCGTAAAAGTCAATTGTTTTCGATATACGTTTTAAGCTGGTTAAAAGAAAGATTACCTGTTGGCCAAAGTTGTAAATTATAATCCTACTCTGCACCATTGCTTTCCAATGGGATTATAGGCAATGCACAGCATAATTGGACACAACATCTAAAATTAGAGTTCTCATGAAACAAAACAGTCAACGCTAAACTTTTAACTCGCCTCTAAATAGCATGTCCAAATTGAAAATAACAGCCATGAATTTCTGCTTAGGAAAATCTCCCGAGCTGCATTGTAGGCAGCTTTCTCAATATCTATTTGAATCCGTCGAGGAGAAAAATCGATATTCTTCTCAGAAAGTTTCTCCTTGACGATATTTAGCATTTGAGTGTATCCTACCTGAGTTTTACTGTTCATAAAACAGTAAATAAGGAAAAATTTGACCAGAAACGACACCGTGCAAGATGTAAAGCTGAAAGAATGAAGTTGAAGAGGATTTATAAATCCCATCTATTACCATACTAAGATTTCTTACGTTTGTGAATTGTTTCATGAAAGTAGAATCTCCAAAAACAATTAACGCATCTTCTCTAAATCAAACATGCAATAACATCGTGACACTTTCAGATTGACAGAAGAAGTCATAATTAAAGGAAGCACTATCAAGAACGATTCCCATTGATGCTACTTCGTTTTTCCACTTCTAGATCGAAACTTTTCTAGTGTCAAACGAAGGCAAGTGAGCAGCAACATCAGGAGAATAAGACCGTACAAGATAGGTTTTAGCACAGTCATACATGTCTTGTGCCGGTCTGTAGGAGTAAAAAAAACCATCTCCTTGATATTAGACTGCAGTTGTGAGGATATAACGAATTCTTCATCGTTTACATGAAGATGCGTCCCACTGACATTCACTAAATTTTGGTTTAGAGTGGTGGCAGTAACACTGCAGGCCTCCGTCTTGCACGCCCAATAACACTTACCGTTGGCTCTACGTTTTTTAATTCTGAAAATGAATCCAGAAACTGTAAGAACTTCGTGTCCTTTTTCGCTTTTTAACCACTGTTCTCCTTTCATTTTTAAGGGGTTAAAAATTATTTGATTATGTCGGCGAATTGTTCATTCGGTGAACTGTTACGTCAAGCATTTCGATATCTGTTCCTTCTAAATGTAGTCTTTAACTCATTTTTCGACAAGGATTTTCCTTTCTTAAAATTAAGAATATCTTCTTAATTTTGAGGAATAACTATTTTTAAATATCTACGAAGTTTCTAATGTTCGAATAAATGGACAAATTAAGTTATAATTATAGAATGTTTTTATATATAAAGTCTTAAAAATTAAAAGCAGTAGGATACGAGATAATGAAGAATGTGCGATGTCAATTAATAACGAAACGTATTTTTATAGTTTATTTTCTATTTTGAAAGTGGTGAAAAAATCATAAATACATCAATATCTATAATTTTAAAATATCTTACAGTCATCTATAAAATCGTATTATGAGGAGGGATTTATAAAATTCATACAAATACATCAAAAGTAATATTAAATACGATAAATTTTAACGAGAAGTATAGAAGGAACACCGTTTTCAGAAAACTGATTTGTGGTTGACAAAAACGTATTAACTTTATTATGTATAAAATAGCTTGATAAATCTTTGAGATTATTTAATTTTTGTTTTTTCTTCTTTTGATTTTTTAAATTAATCTTTATTTAAATTTTTGTATATATTATTCGACTTTTGAAATCATGAACGTTTATTTTCTCCATTTAAGATTTGAATCAGTTTTCTCATAATTGAATCAAAATTTGACATAAAATGAAAAATAAGATAAAAAAAGTATGTCTATTTAAATGAATGGCGTGTAAACTTATAGTATTTTTAAACAAAATCTTTCAAGTATATAATAATGAATGTATCGAATAACGTCCAAAGCCAACATATTTTTAAGGCATTCCGATATGATTTTAACATGAAATAGATTAATCCTCAAACAACACACAACTAATAAATGCGAACAACAATTTATGGTAAATGACTTATTTTATTCAATAAAATCTAAAATTTTGATCGACCTTACTTTTATTATTTTCTTTTTTAACAATTTACCTCATAGAAACATTCCGAATAATTTAATTTAACTTGATATCAGAACTCAATATATTCTGTACTATTTTTAAATATAAATTATTTATAATCCTTGAAAATAGCGAGTTGAAATTTCAAGGGACTGTTTTTAATTCTATGTTTTTTATGAATTTTAAATCTATTGAACTCTTAGATAGTGAACTAAGCCAACGTTCATCTAGGATATGAAGAAAAGTATTTATTATGTTCAAATTCTCAATATTTTATCAAACATAAAACTCATTTAGGGCGTACTAACGAATATATACAGGCATATCTTATGTGTAAATATTGTTCTTTATACATCTGCGGATTTTTCAAAACTTAATAATATGTAATTTATTCAGAAATATTCATCATCATTGACATATTTGAAATTTATCAAACGAGAAGAAAAAGTATAAATTAAGTAAAAAATTCAGCATCTCAAGTTAAAAAGTAAAATTAATAAATATTGAATAAAAGTTCAACCCAAATAAATACATATGTAGTTAAGGGGATATATTCTTTTAAATGTCAAACACGAACGTAAAATTACAATATCTATCTATTGAAAACAACTTTGATGGTTTTTTCAATCGAACGATATTTTTGTTTCAATTTATCAAAAGAAAACATTCACTTTAAGAAAAATATTTTATCAAAACCATTTGTAGAACATATATTCGTATTTTATTAACGTAACAACATAGAATCGATCTGTAGGTTAAATTTAATTTTTTTTGAAAGAGTGCTAAATAAGTATTGCTTCAATACTATATTTAGATATCTCCATTTACAAATGTTTGAATATGTAATTAGATAGTTTAAATGCCGAAATTTAATTTTAATATTTTCAACAAAACTAAAGACGAACTCTCAAGAATAAAATATAAAGACATAAAATAACAAATTCAACGCCTTCTATTGATCCATTTCACAATTTAAGTAACTTTAAATGACATAATATTAAATTCCACTGTATTTAATCTGTGTAAATTATCAAATTAACATGTAAAAAATTACGTGTTGACAAAAAATAATTTTGAATTCAATTTAAAAATTCAATGATGTGTTTTTTGTTCTCTTAATAATATTAAAAATAAATAATTTGTATAACATAGCAGTATTTTAATGAGCATCGAGATTTTTAATTAAACCTTATTATGAATATCTTTTGAAATCAAAAACATTTAGAAACGAATTTTTTTCAAAACAAATATTTGAAGTAATATTACATTTTAAAATTTTTATTGAAATTTTTTTATTTTTCACAAGAATTATCAAATTGGTATCTTAATATGTGATTCATATATGATAAAATTATAGCACTTTAAAAAAGGATGATAGTTATTATTTTAACACATTTAATTGATTAAACTTCTAGAACCTAACTCGTTAAAAAATTTGATTCTCCTCAGATGGCTCAATTATTTTAAATTTAATAAATTTGAAATTGACTTTTTATTTTTTTGATGTATCACTCTGATAAAATAAATAAACTTACAGATTCATGAATGTGAAAATAAATCCCCAAGGTAGTGTATAAATTTTTTCACAGTTTGCAAATAATAGAAAAAATCTGATTTTGGGAGAAAAAGAGTTAAATATTTTCTTTTACACATAATAATTTGTTCAATTAAGTTTCCTTAAGATCATTTTCTTTTCTTTAAATCATCTAAAGCCTGATAAACCAAATTTGAAGAGGTAATGGATGCTCAAATTTGCCAAAGTAATTAGGATAATTGTAGTAATTGAAAGTCTCACCTTACTCGATTAGAGAGGTTAACACAACAAATGGATGCTCAAGTCCCGTTAAGCGCTTAAAAGAGCTATACGAAAAGACGCACGTGTTTGTGAACATTCTTCGAACTAAGCTGTGAGTGGTTTTCTTTATATTTGCTCAACAAAGTTATCATATAAAAATCTGTCAACCAGGGTTACTATTTATATATCTAATCTATGAAACGATGAAAAATGAAGTTTATTTGAAATAATTTATGTATATATTGTAAGATATTTCGAGGTTATTAACAGTTCTCTGTCAGGTATTAATGATTTTAGGTATTATATAATTATCACTTCATTATGACTAATTCTAAATATTTTTTTTGACTACTCTGTAGATACATTACAGAATATAGATAAAAATGTAAAGTGACTAAAAACGTATGTAATCAAATCAATATCTTCTCATTTAAATCAAATTTTTTTCATAGGCATATGTACTAAATATATTTTATTTCTGAATGTTGTCATAAGTTATTCACTTTTGAAAATGATATGGAAAATTTAAAGGATCGATAATTATTTTGATAAAATTATAGATTTTCTCGATTCTACAAACATAAATACAATAGTTCTGGGGAATACTAAAAACCTAAAATGCATTATATTTTTAATTCATTTCGAGAACTAATATGATTAAACATTTTTGTATATAATTCGAAGAATGCCGATTAAGAGTTATTATTTTTGATTTTTCATTGATAACTGATCAGGAGTTTTTTGGCTTTAATTATAAGTTTTTCTGTTTTTAAAATAATGTAAAAAGTACCTTAAATCGGACTTTGAAAAATTTGTTTTCAATTTCTAAAATAAATCAATGATAAAATAAATAACACCTTAATAATTTCTGTAAAAAATAAAAGCTGAAAAACCTTGTGAACTTAATTTATTTTGCGATACTAAGAGCAACACATAAATGTTTAAACTTTTAAATTTTAATCAAATCATTGAATTAAATGTAAATATAAAATAATGCAATTTTAGTGTTTAAATTGTAAACTTTGGCACAGTTATAACTACAATCAAATCTAGTAACAAAATATTTTCATTAAAAACAAATAGTACTGAAGGAAGATAGAACTTAAGATCAGAATGCTGGAATTGAGTTTGAGTATATGATAATCTTACACCACTCTCAAACAGATTTGTTTGTACAAATATACATTAAGAAGAGCAGTGAAGAGTAGAAAATCTAAAAAATTAAATTACATTTGTCGCAATTTTATTTCAAATTATTAAACGCTTCATAACGTTTTACTCATCGAAAATGTAAAATAAAACAATCAATAGATTTAAAAATGCGCTGATACTATAAATGTATTTACGTTTTACCCATTTCACACTCATTCAGAAAAATTGTTAACTATCGGCTATTGAAAGATAATGTGGTGAAAAATTATCTCCCTAATTTTTGTACTTCAAAAAACATTGAAAAACTTAAATCTGTTTATTTTTTTATTTTTAGAAGAAAACTCAGACATAATTCTTAATGATAAAATGTTGAGTCTGCGTATATTAATTAAATTCTAATTTCTAGAGTTTTATGAAATAAATTAACTTTAAATGAGAACAACGATATTGTCTACGTTGAAAAATTATTTCATCTCGTACTCACAATAAATGAGGTTCGATCAAGTTACTGGTTCTTGATTATGATAATATACAGGTAGTATGTAAAAAAAAATCTCCAAAAAATTAAAGATGTTTAAAAAACTACTTAAAACAGATAAAATATATCCCAGAAAATTTTTATTTTATTTAACATTTTTTATCGTATAATAATGCATTTTTTGTTATAATAACTCTATATTCAATTTTTGCCACAGATAAAATTCAAATTGTCTTGTTAATATGTTTCATAGCCATTTTGAGTCAATGAAAAACTTATACTTACTTCAAATAAATCAAAATCTAGTATATCAATGATCATGCACGTATATTTTGACAATCTAACATAAAACAGTATCGCTTTTATTTTGATCTAAGATCTCCATTATAATAAAATAAAAAATGTAAATGTAATGAGCTCTAAAAATTGTTTTAAAATTTAGTTTGAGAAGATACTCCGAATTTAGTTCGAAAACACTCAAGTTTTAAAATTGCTCTAAATTTGAGTTTTAACCTTTCATTTTAATTTTTCTTGCTGGATTTGTTAAAAACCGAGATAACTAAAAATTCAATAAAAATCTAAATAAACGACATCTATGAGTGTCAATCAAACATTTAAAAATTCTTACCTTTTCATTTTTTAACTAAATTTTAAATGTTTGATTTATCAAATTAACCATTATACTAAGTCTTTACCCTCATAAAAACTCCATAGGAGGAAATATAAATCGTAATATAAGATAAATTGCAATATTTAATCAGAGATAAAACAAAATTGTTTGTGAAATATTGACTGAAATTGTTCATTTATGATAAAATTTAGGTTGTTTAAATATGTTGTATTTATCTTTAAACATACTCAAAAGTTAATCTTTTAAAAGTCTATTATGGTTAAATTATGTTTACTAAATGTAATAAACTTGATAATGCGACAATGTCATTATAGTTTATATTTTCAACGCGACCCCGTTTTATATAGTTTCTATTTTTTTCCTCCCGTTTAACCTTTTTCATACAGACAATTGTATTCTTGATATGGAGTATCTGACTTTTATAAGACAATTTAACCTTAGTGGAGGATAGTTTGATGTTCATTGTAATTGGGATTCATTTAAACCGGGAACTCTATTCAAATTTTAATCATTTTGTTAATTTAATAGTTTATTTTATTTTTAAATAACTTTTCTTGATTCTCAACTTGTATTTTCTCGTTATTCATTAACGCTTAGTTGTTATTTAGATCTTGAATGGACTATTCCGATATATGGTCATGTTTTATTTTTGGTCAGCCATCATTTATCAGAACCATTTTACTCCCTTCTTTAAAATTGTAGAATATTTGGAAAAACATATTTTTGATTCTCTCAATTGTATCCAGTTTCGTTTCTTACCAAAGCATGGCTATTCTATTCAAATTACGTAATCTTTTAATAAGATCGTAAAATTTTCAATTGATTTTCAGTTAATTCTTATTTGTTGTGTCTGATATTAGGTATTAAATTGTCATGAACTCCAATTTTTATTACATAAGAACCACTGATTGAAATATCTTGATCGACGATAACGCAGAGTTTTGTAAAAAAGAATTATACATAAACTTTATGATAATTTTTTAATACTCTTATTTTGAACTATTTTTCTTTCAAAGTTCTAAATTTGTTTTTTCAATTTTGCCGTTCTTTCCTGAATGGTAAGTGCTGGATGAGATATGCTGAATTCGATAAATGACATCTAAGTTTTTAAGATGAGTTGAAAATTATTTCCAGCTATTATCTGATATGGAAAATCTAAACAATTAATTTTAAATATTTCGTTGAGAAATTTATTTGTTTATTGTATTCGGCATTCATCATGGAAAAAGAGTAAGGTCAGCTTCTAATAAGCTTGGATGACAGAAAATTCCCATAAATCATCTATTTTAACAGTAATATCAAAATATATATATTTCTACGGATCTTTAAGAGATTACTAAAAAGCAGATAGTTTTTATCCGCCTAAATACATAATTGTAAAGTTCTTGATATAATTTAATGCCACTCGTCAATATCTTTAATTAAACATTGCCACTAAACTGAGTACCACAACGGTTTTTCATTGCTTTTGTACCTTTGTGACTCATTCGAAGGTATTCAATTATTATTCTTTTCAAAAATCATTGAAAAAATTTATCAGTTTAATTTAAGAATATTCTTTTCTTGCCATTCTATGTTCCTCTTTTTATTGTGTATATATACGTCTATTGAGAATGTTGGTTTTTAAGTCAATTATTACTTAGCATATTTTAAAATTTTTTGTGTGATATTGTCGTTTTCCTATTTCTTGGAGAGAATTTATTTGTTATTCATTATCTTGCAGGAATTAACTTCTTGAACTTATTTTGAATCTTTCCCCTGTTTTGCTCATTGGCGAGCCTTATAACACATCTGAACTTGTTTTATATTTCATGGCAATGAAATAATTTAAAATCGTAGGTACTAAGAACTACTTTAAATTGAGTGTCTTTGCAATATAGTTGAGAATGCACATCCTAACTCTCCAAAAATAAAACTGAGAGGTCTATGGTCTGTCAATAGTGTTAAGATTCAAACATATATACAGTCAAAAAACTTCATTAAGGAGCATTGAATGGCTAGAGCTTCTTTGTTGGCAAAATAGTAATTTTTTTAAACTTTTTTATGTTCTGGAATGATAGTTACGGATATTTTATTACCGTCTACAAGTTTATAGACCTCGATACCTGAAATTACTACTGTCTGTGCCTCATCAAACAGCCTTAATTGAACAATATTTATTGAAATATACCATCTTTTTCTACAGAATAAATAGAATTAATTACTTCTTACTGTGTTTGAATCTTTTTACTTAAGCTAACATCTTAAATTGTCGTCGTCAAATCATGAAATTGGCGAAACTTTGTAAAATATGAAAAAATTTTAACATATAATTTACGGATCTTAAGATAAATTTTTGCTTCTTTATCTTTGTGTTTTAAATAGACTCATAACGAGTTTGATTTAGTAAGAGAAGGGAGAAAATTTGTTTGCATCGCCATTGGCGGCCAAAATAAAGAAATTTTCTGAGCCACAATTTACATTTGTCTTTTTGTGTCTGAAGTTATATGTTTACAAAATTGACAACGCTTTTGAAAAATTTTAGTTATGGTCATCACTGTTACATACAGCTACTATGATATTATCCATGAAAAATACTTATGTGCAATTCTCTGTTTTAGATGGTGTATATAAAAAATGAAAAGTTATTAAAATTAATAATATCTCAAAATTCAAAAGTTCGTACTTTTTTAAATCGTAACTCGTTAATATGGCTGAATGCTTTGACTAATTTTAGTCAAGAGCTATTTTGAAATAAGCGTGTTTAAGATCAGTTTTTGAGAAAAATCCAGATTTCTTTTATCTTTTTTGTACATTAAAAAAGGTAGACAATTGGTATGCAAGAAGATTTATTTATTTATTAAGTTAAATCTAGAAACCTGACCAATTTTGGCATAACAGATTGGTTTGAAAACATTGAAGGGCAGGAATCTCCTTTTTGATAGTGTTGTTACATGTTCAACTTTATCCACTTATATTTAAATTTATTCTTCTTCTTTACCAACTAGGTATTTAGAACATTCATTATATTAAACACTATCAGTTTTCATCTTAATTTAAAAATATTTTAGGCTTGGGAATCTTTGTAGTAAAATGATGGTTTGGATCGAAAATAAAACATTTTTCGAATCATATCATTTTGGTTTTTCTTCAAATAAATGAAAAATATATTCATGCCAAAATCATGAGTCAATATCGACCAAAAATTAGTTTGTGAGTTTTGACGGTTTCTAAAATCGCTAATTATTGACTTTTCCTTCGAATTTTAAACATCTAACTGTATGGTACCAATAGCATGCATGGGATTAGTATTTTATTTACTCAAAATTCTAAATGGTTCCTCTGAAGAGGCTATTACAGTTTTTTCAGGGTTCTTATCTTATGAACGTTTGAGGTCACAGCGTCAGAAATCATCTTTAAATGATATAAATTAATTTTATAATTCACTCTGATATACGTTTTTAATTTTTCTTAAAGTGTTATTATTATAAGTTAAGTGATGAAAATAAATGGTTTTCTAGTAAATAATCAAAACTTAAGAATACAAAAATTAACTTTTATCATTTCGATTTACTACCTTGTTTCCCATTTTTAGAGAGATGCAGCTAAGTATTTAGGCTTAATACAGAAAACACACTTTTGAAAAAACTGGAAAATTTACAGAATATTAACGTCTTTCGGAACCATAATTTTAAAAAATACTTTCAGAAATTAATTTTCGTATAGTTTTAACTTTATACTTCTTTAAAAAATTTTGATTAAGATGTTTCTAATCTGTTAAATCCTTCCAAACCATACCTTTATCAATATATAATATTAAAATTTTTTGATTGTTTTATATCTCTGACCACCTCAAAAACTTCGTCCACAGAAATCTTCACAATAGAAAAAGATAAAATATTTAATTTGGATTAGTTCATTCTGTACCATCGTCGATAAACTCGTTATGTTTGAGTTAAACAATACTTTCTTCAAAGGTTCACTTTAATTCTTGATTTTTAAGCAGTGAAATTAATTTTTCGTTTCATTACCTTCACTCTAAATTGGTTTACAAAGAGATATCTCTTCTTTAACTAGTTTACATTATTCTCAAATTTCTAACGAAAGAATTTTATTATTTTTTCATAACTTAAGATTTTACAACTATTGGGATTGAAATTCTCTTGAACCTCTCGTGAACGATTTTTTCTGACGGGTTTCAAAAAAAGTCTACCGAGATTTCTCATTATGAGCTGTCATCAAAGATCACATGCTTTTGAAGAGTGGTGTTGAGCCTTTTCCTTATTAAAGGTTTAATCTTCTTAAGTTTAGTCAAAGGCTTCAATTTAATATATTTTAATGACATATCATGCTTTGAATTATTCTGAATCTTCTTCGCAAAAAAATAAAAGATGCCGAAATATGGTTATAATTAAAATATTTAAAGCAAAACATCTGTTGGTATCCTATTACACTCTAAAAATAGAAATATTTGAAAAAAAATTATTCATTCAAATAAAAGTAATTTTTTTATTGATTTTTTTAATTTTCAATTTCTTAAGTTTATAAAAAAGTTTTGTTTTACCATTAGAAATTTCAAATGAATCTTATAAAAATATTTTTCACTGGAAGCTCTTATATCGTTAAAACTCGTATAATTATTTTTTTAGAAAAAGTTTTTTTTTATTTTTCTCAATAATTCTAAAAATTAAACATAATTCATAAATTGACTGACTTAAATTTAGTATAGAGTTCTTTAAAAATTATTCAATTTCTCATAAATATGAATTTTTTCATTATACAATATGCACATAATTTTTCTTTGAGCCAAATTCGAAATTAACTTTTAAATTTCATATTTATGGTAAATTATTATCTTCAACGTAAAGAATATAGCTTTCAATTATTGAAATTTTTACCTAAATTAGATTCCTCTTGATTCTGCAAGGAGATTTATGAAAAATTAAATCATAGTAAGATTTTTATTCAACGGCATTATCAATTATCCATGATGTTCAACTATTTCAAAATATTATTTCATTATCAATTTTAAATTCCCTTATTGATCAAGATTTTTCACTAAATGTCTAATAATATATTTTACCTGATGTGTACTTAAAAATCGTGTTTGTCCAAAACCAAATGGCTTACATTTTTTGATGATAATATTATTTCATTTATCTAAAGATTTTGACCAGTTTCGGTTTACAGAATAGAAATAATATTGAAAAAATTTAGATCTTTTCAGAAAATTCAATCATAAAACTTAATTTTGAACATGTAGATTTTTCGGATCAAGGTAAAAATCCCCCGTAAAAAAATAATAAAATTTTAAACTTAATAAAAAATAAAAAAATTAAATTTTAAAAGATTAAATAACTCAATGATTATCCCCTTTCCGAAATGTTCAAACCATAAAAACTCAAAGCAAAGTAACTCCCGTTTTTCGGTTTTCACACCTTCTCTCCTCAATAAATAATTTCAACTTTTTGTTAAAACTTTCAACTTACTGAGTATGCACACCCGTCACTGGACACACAAAATTATATTTGTGACGAACAGTTCAATGCACATAAAATTCCGTTCTTGAAAGATAATTATAGCTTGAAAATTCATCGGTGTAGATGATACTACCGCTTCTCACCACATTTTGAATAATTGGAATAATAGTTTGAGAGCTTCGATTGGAAAGTAAACAAAAAAACCCCTTTTCTGGTTTAGTGCTGGTATCGACTATTGATAAAGCCCAAACCTGATTGGCAGGACTTCTTCCTCGATAACTTTTTGCGTTGTGATTTATTTTTAACTTCATCAACGTTGATTATGCATCCCGCACCACCAAGAATTATGGGGTTCTCACCGAAAAAATTTTCCGTTTTGGCCACAAACAAACTTTTGATTTTTTTATGAGTTGGTTTACTATAATCCGTATAGTTTAAAATATCAACTAGCTTCAGTTTGTTGGATATGTGGCCGAAAATTTTTAACATTTCTCGCATTGAAAGTTTAATGTTTTCGAATGCCGTGCCATTTCGCAAACTTTTAGTAGTATGAGAATTTTTGCATGCATAATTCATACACCTCCAGTTGTATGAATCTTTCGTGTCCTTTGTTTTTTAGGTCCATTGATGTTGCACAAACATTACACAACATTTCGCATGGAAACAAATTGTTTCGCATGCAAAAATGTATAATTTCTAAATCATCACTTTTATCAATGATTATAAAAATTCTTTTAGATCCATTTTGGGCAATATTTTTAAAATATTTAATTTAATTTTTTTTGTTATAAAATAAAAAATCCCACATGACGGAGGGGTTTTTTAAATTGATCTGATTTTTTTTCTCATTCGAAAAAGACTATTTACTCGATGCATTACTGAGACTACAGTATATAAATAAAAGAATATCGCGGAGATTTATTATTTGCATAACAGATATCACATAAAGTTATATGAACTTTGATTAACTTAACCATTGTCATTAATATTTCAAAAAATCTTTTATTGATGTAATAAACTAGCAAAGAGATAAAAATGATATGCTGATTTTCTTCAAAGCCTGCTTGGTTCCTAATTCATTAAGAAAGGAGATTAAAATTACACCGTGCTTTGATAGTTCAGAATGTCATTATCGGCCTATCTATACCTTGCAGATAGCGGCATTCTTTTTTATTTTTGTTTATCGTCAAAGTAAATTTAGACAGTATCATAATCAGATTTCTTCTCTAAAATGGATGATTCCGCATTTTTCTTGTTTTCTTGTAGTTTCTAATGTTTTTATTTTGGACTTAATCATATCTATTCTTATGTAGGTGACCATAATCTTTGATTTTTTCAATTTCGGTCACATTTACTAACAAATTGGCTACTTTCCATCAAAAATGCAAAATTAGAATAATATGGTTTTTTATCGGGATACATATAAAAACAATTTCACAAATCAAAAAGTGTATCTTGTTTGAGAGGGATCAATAATAATTGTGAATGTAAATATGTCTTACCAAAGTAGCTGTTCTTTTACATGACAATCGTAATCAGAATCTTCAAAAATTAAAAAATTTTAGGCTGTTGCAAAAATACTTTCGTATGGTTTGTATTGTGAAGATGAGTGGCTTAAGTATTATACCAATTAAAATGCAAAATATTTTTAAATCGAACGTTTAGATAGATGTTCGAATAAACCTAAGATAAATTGTCATGTGGGATCTCATAGCTTTTTACTTTCTAAACAGACTTTCCATTGGTAAGTTTGATATAGAATGGATCTTTTTGATTCTGTTCTACTCAAAGTACATCCTTGGTTTGAGAAAATGTGTTTTAGAGATGTAAGATTAAAGAATACTTTTCTCAATTAATTATGATAGAATGGATCAAATGGTCTCTTAACAGAATTTCTGAAAGCCATTCTGTAAAAAATATCTTTAAAAACGAATAAATATGTGTAATTGACTGCTCAAGGAAGTTTCAGTCAATCTATTTATATGGTATCATAAGATTCAATTTTTTTCGCTCTAATTGAAATTTTAAGGTTATATAGGGTCTTCTTTACAATTTCAAACGTCTTTTCTAATCGATTGACATTAGATCTTTTTCACCTTATCTCATGTAGTCTCAGGAAAAATCTCGCCTTATCACGAATTTATTATGTATTCCAAAAACACACAAACAGAATGGTAGTAGATACGATCACATAGTGTTTATCAACTTCTTGATTTTATGAATAATAAAACGTTCAAAACGTTAACACTTAAAAATCATAATTTTTAACTATTAAGGTCGAAATAATTTTTATGTCATTGATAAAATCTGTATACTTTTTAAATTCGTTCAAAGAGTTCAATTTGAATGTTGTGAAATTGAAATTTTCCCCTCTCATTAAAATTTATTTCATTAAATAAACAAATCTTGAGTGAATCGAAATTATAAGTTCGTAAGCAATTTTTATATTTAACGTAATGATCGAATTCGTTCATTGAATAACCGATCTACGAAACGTTCAGTTTCTTATTTTACTATTTATAAATATTTTTAGATGGTTTTATTTCATATCAAACAGAAATTTACAACTAGTTTATTATTCCTGAAATGCTTTAATGGGAAATGGATAGAACGCATTTTAGTATCTTATGCAGAGTAATTGTGAACCTGCTCTACCAGAACAATGCACTTATATGAGATCACATAGCTTTACTTTTCCTTAAAAAACGCTTTTACTATTAAGCCTGCATCAGTTTATACTTCAAAATGGAAAAAAATTCATCAAAAAGAATCAGGTTATGATTTTAACTCATTTTCAGTTACAGAAATGCGAAATTAGCTCAATTATTGAATTAAAACGATCTTCATATTTTCACCACGATGTTTAAAGGCTTAGGAGTGTTAGAAAAATTAAAACAAAATTATCTATAATATGATGATAAACTTAAAATGTTTTTCAATTCATTCAAATTTTTCGAAGTATGGTAACTAATAATATTTTGATAAATTTTAACTGTTTATTTCTAAAAGAACTAAACGTAAGTCTGAGGTCGTTATTTTATTGATCTCAGACTTTGATTTCTTTAAGTTTAATTAAAGACTATAGATATTTTAATCTTCTGACACTATTTTCAAATGTTTAATGCTGATCAAAAGAGGTTTAAACCACGATGATGACATAAAAAATAATAGACTTTATCTCGTAAACAGCTAAATTTGTAATTTATATTTTGATATGTTGCAGGGGAACAATTCAGTCTAAATAACATTACCTTGAACACAAATAATCCAAATAAAGTGTCAAAATTTACTGTTTTTTAAATGTCTTTTCAAAAAGTGAACTTTAAAGCATAACAACATTAAATCTATGAACCTGAAAATATGATTTTCAATTCTATGTTTTAAGAGGAAGAGAAACTAACGATTTTTCGTAGCTTCGTTCAATCCTCTACAATCATGGCAAATTTCTAACACGACTGTATATCATCTCAACATAAAGAGTATTGGAGCTGTTAAAACATGAGTTGTTCTATCATCGCCCTATTATGTAACATATCAGATATTTTCCAAGCGCGGAAATAGAATCAGATCTGAATAACTTTTCATGTTTTTTATTATTTTCTTTTCTATTTTATTGATTATTTTCTTCTTGTTTATGATTTTCAAAGCTTTTAATTTTTATGTAATAGCTATGAAATTTTATCATTTTTATTTCTACAATTTAATATTTAAATCTATTAAATCAGGTATACTCTTATCTAGATCTAACATATCCTTCAAACAATTCATTACAGCTGATGACAATAATTATATATTCGAATTTATATAACACTTTGTTCATTGAAATAGAAATTTATTTGATTATTTCAATAAATATGAGTCTAAAATACATTCACTAACATTAATCGAAAAAATGTAAACATGAATGATATTCTTTCAATCATGTAAATATAACATAAAAATTAATTTTATGAATGACGTTTAAGGCTTATCTTCAGGAAGATTTTAGAATTGTCGATAGGTATTAAAGTGTGATGGATTAAAATAATCGATTTTAAACACGAAATTTCAACAGTGAAAGAGTTGATCTGATGTGGATAGCACCCTCAGATGATATACTGTTCATCAAAAACTCCTTAGATATCAAGTCATTTAAATTATTTTAAGATAAAACATAATTTGAAAATTTTTAATTCTTGTTAGATGTAGACGATTAGAGAAGAATGGGAAATAATACCAGTAAAACTTTTATTGACAGTTTACATAAATTATTTAGGATATGAATTATTTCTAATTCGAAAATTAATATTTTCTAATTTATTAAATCGATTTTCCTGCTATTTTCATTTTCTTCAATAGCCATAGAAAATCAGCTCAATGTATTTTATGAGTTGCGAATATCTTACATCTCTGGATTGCTTTCATAATGATTATTTTGAATTTATCAGAAAGTCAACACTATTTGTAAGATAGATCTACTACAGAAATGAATTTGTCGATGAACAGCAGACTATCGTCGATAATACTAATAGTTTGATAAAATGTGCCAATAAACTTCTTAAAAAGTTTAGTATGTTCTTAGAATGAATAAAATACCGCCATTGTTTTTCTGTTAAGATCAATTCATTCATTAGATAGGCTAGCAGATAACTGAGAACAAAAGGATACTGTCGCGTTGTTATACTAATTCGTAATTTCTACAAATGAAATAAATGATTTCATCTACTTCTTACAATGTTTATGTTGAATTAATTAAATATTATATTTTTTACTCTTATTATCCACTGCTTAGTTACCAGGCTTCTACAATGATATATTTATCAAATCTATATATTGGTCTTGATATTGTTTCAAAGATTAGAATATTTTTCTAGTATGGTAAAATAAATTTGAGAAAATCTATGATATAATAAAATAGTAAAGTTGTTAAATAGCAACATAACATTAAATAGTATTTAAAATACTCTAAATGATGCTTAAAATCAAAAATAACTGTAACTCATCTTATAAGTTTAAGATAAACATACTAATATTGTTAAAAAGGATTAATTTAAGTCTTTGATTATCAAAAATAACTGGATCTAACAAATGTAAAAGAAAATATTTAAATTCAGGGAAGATGAAGATGTAGTTCAGCCAGCAACTGAAGAAAAACCGTTATCAATTTCGATCACTCGCCTTGTTTATGAAAATGAAAATTTGGTTTTTTCCATAAAAATGAATGTATTTTTTAATCATTCTACTCTTTTATTTTATTCCTTAAATTCCATCATATTTTATTTTTTGTCCATAAAACATTAATTTATGGAAAACAGAAAAAAATATGTTTATATATTAAATATTCCAAAGAATTTTTAATCAGTCTGATTTCTTTGATATCGTTTTAAAGCGATATCCATGTAAATTTCACTCAGACATCCTCCAAATTATTTATATTAGTTTGATCTTTGGTCATTTCTTCATTTACTAATTAAATCTTTACATTTTTACTTGAAGAAATTCGAAAGAATTTTTAAATAAAAATACTCGAAAAGAAATACAAAATGTTTAATTTTTAGTCATGCGCGAATTATTATTTAATTATCATTTACAAATCTTATGAACTTGACAAATAGTATGATATTTATGCATAATTTAAAACAAATAATTCTCTCTATGGCTAAAAGTGAAAAATAAAATTTAAATACTCGTAATAGTTTTGAGCATTTCAGCGCTCTACAAAAAATTCACGATAGAAAAATTATCACTCTCTCATAATAAAAAGGTTGAAATGTTTATAAGGTTTTATTCACTTTAAAATATTCATTTTTAAATTCTTTAATTTCACAAATTTTATTTAAACCTTGCTAAATTTGTAGATTTAATACATTAATAAAAGTAAAGATTGAAATAATCGCTTCATTAGATGAAAAATGTCCATTTTGGCAGTTTTTAAAAAAGAGTAAATCTTCACTGCCAAAAAACTTCTTAAAATAATATTTTAATAAATCAAATGTCCCTTTTAGAAGATTTTATCGTTTATGATTTTAACATATATTAATTCATATTTTTAATAGAAATGATATTCGAGAAAAGGCAGCATATATATTTTACTTTATTACCAACCGTAACTGTTGATAAAACCCTTTAAGAAATAAATAACAAAATTCTTTTCCCTGCAATGATCAAGAGGTATATTCTTCACAATTTCAAGCTTATATTTCTAAAATTCCCATGTTGTCATTTTATAACTATGAGACTTTTGTTAAATAGGGTTCCTAATTATAATATATACATGACGAATGTCACAATTTCGTTTTCAACTTCTTATTTTATACTATTTATATTCATAAAAAATATTTTAAATCCTACTTTGTATCATCCTTCTGAAAAAAACCCTTGCAAACATCGAGGAAAAATATTTAAAATCACCTATCTCCTTTGTTTCCAAAATATCATTCAAACATAATTCGATGTTATTAAGTTGATAATTTTTCTAAATTCAATATTACTGCTAAATTAAATAAGATCCCTCGAAAAAAATGATACAGCATAAATAATTCTGTAGACGATTCTACCTGAGTATGAAAACAAAAATGCATATGTTAAAAGAACGCCATCAGATTTTATAAGATTACATGCACGACTGAATGAAAATCCAACTTTTTTTGCCCTTATTGTAATTTCATTGCTTGAGTAAGATCCCTCCATCTCCACCTGGTATAGATTTATCAATCGATGTTACCTCACAGAGATTTTTAATAGGTATTTCAGACGAGAATCATGAGATGACGATGACGAAAATTCACCTGAATACATAAAAATGAGACAAGAGATTGAAAGGTATTTTGCAAAAAATACAAAAGAGAATATTTGGCAATATTTAAAAAGTCAGTGGTTATTCATGATTATTTTCTATCTTGTGTTGCTAATAATGCTATTCTAAGAATTGATAAGCGATTTATCGAGTTTATAACGTCCCCTTCTGATGTATTTATTTATTTTAATTTTGATTAACGTCGTTCGAAATCGAAAATTAGCAAAAATTTCTGGGATTTTTGTGAAAATACATAAGAGTCTAAGAAGTAAATCAAAAAAAGAAACTAACGAAGAGTCCCAAGTTTTTATGAAAATTAAAACAAGGATGAAACTAATTACTTTACTATGGCAAATAACAAATCGAAACAAATTATAAAAATGTATTTTATTTGAAAATAACGTCTAAGATTAACCAAAACTGTCAATGCTGGTGAAGAAATGACAAAAATTCACAAATATTATTCAAATTCGATGTTCGTTCTTGTAACGAGAATAAAGAAACTCGCGATTCGAAAAGAAGAATTTACCACGTTTTAGATAATTTAAAATAGATTGCTTACAAATTTTGGAAATTTTTTCGAACTCATAAGAGTATTGTTCATTTTTAAAAAAGCTTTATGAATTTGAAAATTCTAGGGATGAAAATATCGATCTTGTCGAAAATCTCTCATGTTTTTTAAGGTTTGAACGAGCTCTTCAAGAAACTTTAAATAGAAGACAAAGACTGTTAAAGATTCAGGTCAAATCTTATAGGAGATTTGAAGCTGCACAAAAATCTACCTCAAGTGAGGCACCAGTAGAAATCACATTTTTAAGGCGGCAAGTTCGTATCACGAAGTAACTAAATGTTTGGAAGATATGTCTGAAGCAATCAAAGAATGTATGTTATACTTTTGATCAAAGCGATTCTAGAATTCTCAAATCAAAGAATAATTGACCACAGACTGAGCTTGGTAATTCTATAAATAAACCAGATTAAATACTGCAAAACACAAATTAACCACAACAAAGTTAAGCTTTATTTAATATAGAAAATATTAAAAGAGATCCATGCTTTAAGAGATATATTATGTGAAAATTAATACGTCTTACTACGCAAGACCTACTTAAAATATTCACCAATTATTTTAACCTCGTACTATTTTTAACATACAAAAATTTGATTTTCATAAATTCTCAATTAGCTTTATTATTACGAAAGAAATATTTTACGATGAAATCTTAAGTATAAATGTATCGTATAACAAAATTAATTTTTATTTTCGGTTCTTTTTAAATTTTTAAAAATCAAAAAACTTGTCCACGATTTCAAATATTTCTAATGATATTTTATAAATATACTGTTAGAACGTTAGTTATGAGCACTAATTTGAGCCTTCTTAATAAAATTAACATGTAATATAAACTTTATCTGTTGTTAAATAAAATCATTAAAAGTGGAAGATTCTTATTTTATATTAAAAAAATTAAAAGTCCTTTAATATTATCTACTCGGATTTGTATAAAAATTACAACGATTGTAAAAAGTATGTTTCACCTTTTTATTGATATTTATAATTTCGAATTTTAAATTTTATTAATTGTTATCGAATTTTATATCCTATGTTGAAATCTTGATAAACTGTCTAGTTTAAATGTCTTTATATGTTGTTAATTATAATTTAAATGAAATCATGGGCAAAGGTTGATATTTTTATTTGTTAAATATCTGCTAAAAGTACGAACCTTCACATTAAAAACCATGACTTGAAAACCTGAAAATGACATGGCCTAGTTATGTTAAAGAAAATCAACTTACCTAAAAATACATAGTACAGATTGGCTTATCTTAGGATTCAAAAAAATTAAAAATCCTTTTTTCTCAGATGTTAAATTGTGATTAACAAACTTTCTCATTTAAAAAAGTTAAAAATGCTCTTATGGATGACAAAATATCTTTTATACAATTATACAGACTACCTTATGTTGATAACAATTCTTTTTTATTATCTCAAAGAGATTGATTTAAAATCATAATTGTATGAGTTTAAATTATATTTTAACATCAATTGTTATATGTAAACATAATCACATAAATTATCATAAAAATATTGCCCAGAATATACATTCTACTCTATAATTCATTTCTTTGATCATGTACGCATGGATTTGTATTGCAAAGTTAAAATTTGATTTCATATGCTTTGTGGTTATGGATTGAAGAACGTTCAAAACTATTTTCATTATTTTTCAAATTTAATTCTTCGATATGATCAGTTAAGTATAGTTAACAAGGTAAAAAGCCTCACATAATTTTAATCTCAATCTGATTATATTATGACCATTTGGAAATCCCTCAAAATATGGCATGATTTATTTTAAACAAATAACCATACTTTTCCAATTCAACGTTTAATAACACAAATGATTGTAAAAAATACCAGAAGTTAAAACTCATTTATTTGTCAACTATTGTGTATGCTTATTTTGTTTTGATTCCACTTCATATAAAAGAAATATTTTTATTGATTATCAGGAGATTCAAGATATAATATTCAACGCACGCGTCACATTAGTGCCACAATTCATTAGTTCTTGTTCATGTTATCTCTATGAAGCTATTTGTGAGTCCTCTTTTTCGAATTGAGAGGTGGGTCTTTATGTTTTCTCTTCCACGAATATTCCCAATTCGTCGTCTATTCTAAATTGGTTTATAGCCTTTACATTTAAGTTCGCCACTTACAATATGTAAATACATACATGTTTACGTAATTATGACTTATTAAAATCAATGATAGCATTGTTTGTATGTTCTTTACTTTTGATGATTAACTTGACATAAAAGTTTTGTAATATATTTTTATGAGTTTAAAACTTAAATTTTTCTTCATTTGAATGCATGAGACTTGTAAATATGCTGTCGCTATTGTATCGTTTCATGATTTTGTTGATATTTTGGTTATATTTACATTTTGTACGTTGTCTATCACAAGTACGTAAAATAGGATATTAACTATGGAGCTGAGCTCGTGGTTGTCAACAATCAACCTTATTTTTTAAATTATGATCGAAAGGGATGGAGTTAAATCTATTAAAATATTTATAAATTTCGTATTTACTTAAATATCGTTTGAAAGAGATCAAACAAATTTACTCAGTATTGATTAAAATATTGACGCAAAGTATCAATCATAATGCGGTTGGATGATTCGATCTGATCATTACACATCCGATTGTAAAATGCAATCCATGATTTAAACATTTAATACGAGTAGTAAATGTTTAAATAAACTATAACCTAAATTTTTCTGTTTTTCTGTATTGATTTGGTCTTTATCCCAAAAGGATGAACAATATTTTCATTATCCAATTATCTCTTCTTCATTGATTAAAACAGGTATAGTTATTGTTTAAAATCCCACAAGAGAGAGTATCTATAGCCACAATTATATATTTCATACTTTGCTATGTGAACATAAATTTCAATGTGCTAAAGAGAGAATGGTTCTGAGTATTTCTATTTTATATAGTTCAACTTTTGAGATTTTATTGATCAATTTTAAAGATTATGTTCTCGGCATTCCAGAATCCATTCTCTGAATTCCTTTTTTCGATTTAGTAAATTAAATATATTCACGCTTACCATGTTCTAATTGCGAAAGAGTTTTATCATTTACCAAATTAAATACGTTTTACATAACTTATCAGCTTTATCTGATGTTAATATTCTTTTCCACAGCCATATAAGACACCATTAATGAAGTTAAAATTTTAATAAACCGGGTATGCACAATTTTTCTGAATAACGGCAATGATTTTTTATTAGATTTGAATCCCTTTTTGTTTAGTTTAATGTTATGCGTGCACAATATTTGATCGAATTCAGAAATTTCAACCAGAAACCTGTCATTAAATTTAGCTATCTTGAAATATTATGTATTTCATAGACATAGACATTCATTTATTTGGTTAAACAAGTGAATCAACAGATAAAATGAGTCCTCGAACTGAGATACATGAGTAACTAAGGATCAATGATCATCATGAATATTTAGCACGCCCAAACGATTGCTGAAAATTTCTCTTCAATTATCGACAAAATATACTTGTTTCACAAAGAAAGGTTTTGTTTGAGAGAGCTGAGTATGCCTATATTCTTCTATTTCTACGGCGCTTGAGATTTTTAAATATTTCAAATAGATGCGCCACTGTAGATGGTTGAAATATAATCCGTTATTTGATATTTCTATTTAAAATTATTGAAAACATATGAAGTAGTTCTTCTTAAAAATAATCGAAATATTTATTAAAATTTCAAGGAGTATCTGTCATTAAGTGTTTTAACATGTGCTCAACGACGTGAACGTAACTTCTGAAACTTTGTATTATACTTTTTGATCCAAGGAAAGACTTGAATTTATTGGAATCGTTTGGTTTTTCCAGTAAACCTATAGGTCAATATTTGATCGATCTGGTACAATGGGATCATTTTACATGTGATAAACGATTTAAATTACTTCCTTTTTCGAAATTTACATTCTTTGGATTTGAATTAAAATCAAAAATGAGTAAACTTCCTGAAAATTTTAATTTTTTTAATGCTTTAATCTATTGATTTAGAGAATACTATATATTCGTTTCGGTTATACATATAACCCTAAACCTGATTTGTTGACTCATTTATAAAATGTATACATGTTTCAGGGTCATTATCGATATCAAACAGTATCACGGTTAATGGGTAGTTGGGCGTATTTTGACACTGAAAAATTCTCTTTTGTGATTTGCAGTTTCATTCAATTCGGCATACACATTTCCTAAATGCATATACAGCGTATAAAATATGGTTAAAAAAGATAATTCATTTAAAAATCAGTCTCTTAAAGCGAACGTGTATTCATCTATGATGTTTATCTTTCTAATACTCTCTGTAATATACTAGCATATAAAATTCACATATTTTTATTTGAAATAGGATGGTTAGAGATACTGATGAACTGATATAATTCACTGATTATGCCATTTATTATCATTTGTAGAAAATCGTTTTTCATTTATTCTTTTAAATGAATATTAAGGCAAGATGGACTACTTTTAAAATACAATATCGTTCATGCTATTATTCTGTGCATAAGCATAGAGATTTTTCAAAAATAGAAGTTAAAAATCCTTTCTATTTTTGGCATCTTTGCTGTTTTTCGAATCTTCGAAAACCCGTATTGAGTATTGATATAGTTTATAAATTTTATCAAGCGTGTGAATGTCCGTTACACATTTATATTCGAAAAAATCACGCCATACTATCACGTTGAAACGTAAATAATCTATCAGATAAAGTTTCTACATTAAAATCTTTCCATTTAATTTCGAATTTGTTATTCTACTGAAAAATAACATCTGAAATATCTCTCATAAATCATACGAATTTTATTAAATTATTTTTTTCTTTCAGAGTTTTATTAACGCTAGCTTTGTAGAGACAACGAGCTTCACCATCAGTATACAAGAGCTCAAAACTAAATTTCTTTGCCACTAATATATCTGGTATACAGCAACAAATCTATGTTTCGAAATAATAACATAAATTAATTTTTATCTCCTTTACAATTTTTGCTTCTATTGTGTCTCGAATAATTTCCTTCCGACCTCACTTGTAAAAAGCTTAATGCGTTTAGCAGTTTTCTGTTAAAAAGGATATTTCATGCCACATTAGAAACATTTAAAGTTTTTATTCTGCAAAGAATGGTACTTTTAAATGTTTTCTTGGATTTTTAGTGAATTCCCAAACTTCACTCCGAACGTGGTTTTGATAAATATGTTAACTTCCTTTGTTTATCACCAAATTACAATACCTATCACAATTTCAGGAGTTGAAAGGAACATAAATCAACGAGTGACCTCTCAATCAACTATTTAAAAGCCAGATCATTGAAGAATCTTAAATTAAACAAATTCCCTTGGGTAACGCCATTAGAATTTCCGTGTTTTGTGAAAAAATTAATATCATGCTCTGCAAATATTCGCAATTGCTCATTTGTAAAAGTCTAATTTTATTAACAAATTTAGAAGAGTCTTCATCAGGCAACAGTAGATCATCTTTGAACTTCTAAGAGATGAAGTTAGTATTTTCGAACAAAGACAAAGTTTTAAAGAGAATATATTAGTTTACAACAGTTTTCTTTGGAAAGGCTTTCTTTTATAAGTTAGGAGCTTTAGTAATCCGTCTACCATCATCACCTTCACAGTGCATAGTTAACAGGAAATTTTTTCTATTTTCAAACCCTTTGCCACGGTTAAGGTATATGTATTTCTTTTTCGAATCTTCCTAGTCGTCTTCTTACAATAGTAAAGGTTTGTTCAAAATCAATTTTCGTTGTTGTCAACGAAATAAAAATTATTTTTATTTTCATGCACTCAAAATATTCAAGCTACAGTAAAAATAATTGACTTTCAAATAGAAACCAAATTATTTGTAACAAGGTATGTTTTACTTTAAAAATTTATTATTGATGCTAAAAATCATTTTTTGTTAAGTGTAGATAATATGTGGATTTATGAACATTATTACAGTTACATATCATCCAAGAATCCACAAAAAGAAACACCTGTGTTTAATGCAAATCTCAATATGAAATCCGAATGACCCAAATAAATTTTGCTTTTGATACTACATGACATCCTGATATCTTCATAGATATTTGACTCTTAACATATGACAATAATATTTATAGTTTGAATGAAGGTGTTCATTTTAATAATATACATTATATCTTGTTGAACTGAAAACTCGAGTTCGAATAATTTAATGCAGAATTACAACAAAATTTAAAAATTTAACTTCTCTACGTTTAATTCAGAAATTGTGCCAAGAAATTTCATGAAAAATGGAAAAAATTTTAATAGATATCAAGAGAAAAAATTTAAAACATTTATTGACCTGTAGAGTTCTTCACTGAAAAATTATGTCCAGAAATTCCTCCATTTCTTTCTTTTATGCAAAACTGTTAGTATTTTTCTAATTTTAAAAATATCTTAAATTCTATAAACAACGCACTTGAATTTTGTTTTAATATTAATTTAAATAATACCAAAAACAAATAACTCAATGTGATGTAACAAAAATTTTTATTCGCATACACCTTTATAGAAAATGGCATATTACACAAGAGATAAGATTTTAACAGAAAAATATCAAAATCCCTTATCTTTTGACTTTAATGCGCGAATCTTTGAACGGCATAAAATTGAAATCAATATTTCTTAAACACCATATTAAATATCGCGTAACAATTGTTTATATTTGTATACATTTTTAATGATTGAACAAAAAATGATATTTTTACTCTAAATCGTTTTTTGAATACATATATTGATATTTCGATTCCTCATAAAATAAAAATATTAAACCTACAATGAGAAATTATTCGGCACTGTTAATTAGAAAAACACGAAACACTCTCATATTCAGACGCCAGGGACTCCATTTTTGAAAATAAATCCCCTTTCATTTAACTAAACGTGGTTAACATGCTACAAAAATATTTATTTTAAGAATGGTTTCAAGCAACGTATACTAACTTCTGAAATCATAATCCAAGGAAAATGGAAAGAATTTTAATATTCAAATTAATAATGAAATTTGACATTTTTTATTTGTATAAAACGAAATCATGACCAAGAATTAATTTTCATTTGAAGAAAAAATATGTTTTGAACATAATAGTCTCAGTAAAGGAAAAAGAAAACTTTATCCATCTTCAATAAATAGTATGCAATAAGGAATTTTTATCTTTTGTTGAAATGAGTGATTTCATAAAAAAACAGAATTTTTAGATTAAAAATCTATTGAGCGAGATCGCAAATCTACAGGATGAAGTCTAAAATATCAAGTGTAATATGGTACAGATAAGTACATAATCTTATTTTTAACAACATTTCCTGTAATTTGAATAAAATCAGATGTGTAAACGTGGTTCTCATTTCAGGTATTTATTGAATGTCAATCTAGACGATTTGCATTGGGTAAACAGAGTTAAGAACAGAGTGAAAGTATGAAAGCTGTGTTTAGCGACTCAACACAAAGTCATGGAAAATACAAACCTCCCATATTGACCAAAAGCTGAACTTAAGAGTTTGAATATGTTGAAGATCATGTATTGATAGGAAGTATGGAAGATTCTAGAGAGGAATCTTACAAGTACCAGATAGGATTGTCACTTAGCTGCTGCTTTGGATAACAATGAGGTCTAGCGGAAACATAGATACATAAGGCTTCTAGCTATACATCACATTGATTGGTAATTTAATACTGCATAATCGAATCGGGTTTTTTGAACTCGTGGAGTAAAGACCCAATGTAGCTTTTTAAAATCGAAGTTTTTTAAACGAAGGTGAGCCGAGGCAACCAGAAATAAGAGATTGCTTCACTACATAGAGGGCTTTATTTTTATAAAATTAACATTTTTGAAAACTGATAAACCTGAGGAAATAAAAAATCAAATGGTGCGCAGTGTCAGAAATTGACATTTTTAACCATATAAAGGATAATTACGGTTAGGTTAGGAATGTTATTAATAGGTAATAGCGGATGGTTTGACTTCTATAGGGATGTATCAACACAAAATATTAAGATTTTTTTATTTTAAGTCACATCAGGACTTGAACTTTAATTGTATATGGTGATTTATCTTCATGAGAAAATTTTAAAGAAAGTGGTTAGATATTTTTCATTTTTCGCAAATTACAATTCGACTCGAATCATATGATATTTTTTGAATGTTTCCAATTTTTTAGGAAAAGTATAAAATTATGATTTGTCTTTAAATATCGAAGCTCCAATAAAAAGGATAGTCTATAGATGAATGAACTAAGTGTAAAACAAAAAATAATCACAAAACTTTATGGAATCCATCATATTTCGTAAATCTTTACGGAGAGCCGTTTTTAATGATTGAATCAACTTCGATAGGTTGGATAAGGCTCTTCAGTTTAAGAGCTGATAGACTTACGAGTGGAAGAGATACCAAGTTGTTTTCAAATTAGAACTTTCGTAGAGTCGAGGTTTACGACTTATCACTCTTTTAGAATGGTGAGCATTCGACAAGCGACGCGAGTTAAGTTATTTTCATAGATTATTATGACAGAATACCAAGAGCTATCACATGTAGTCTTAACGAAAAGAACATCAACGACGAATTTAAGATGACTTATTCTCTGAGGAGGTATAAATTGTCCTAAACTAGCTGAAACCAGAGTATATCAAAATTTTTATAAAACTATACAGGAAAGGTGATCCTTGTGAGCAGATTCAAGAAAAAGTACGAAAATACACTAAGAATCGTTCATTAGCTACCAAAATTGATTTTACTGATAATTGCACTAAAACACAATGATATTTAGTTAATTTTGAATGAAATACTTATCATATGTGACTTTTAAAAAATCACTAAAACAGTAAATGTTCAGAATTTAACTTTTTAACATGAACACTGTTACTTTTCTCTGATTAACAAATTCTTATCATCAATCAAAGGGTGGTAGAAATTTTATTCACTCTGATATATTCACTTTTGTTGTTGTAATAGTGTTTTTTTTAAATATTTTGGAACTTTTTTTTATAAGCCAGAAGACGAATTGCTACCTTACAAAAGCAAAAAAAAATTTAGCCAATTCTACCACTCATAGTTTTGCAAGGAATTAAATTTTTGTTTCTGATCTATTTAAGAAAGCTATTTATAAATTTGTCTGCATTTAGATTTCTTATCAAAAATTTTATAAAATAATTCATAAAACAGCAATCTTTTCTGATTAAATGGTTTATTTTTAAATAGTATTTGTGGCTAAATACAAAATTTATTATGAGGTTCATTTTTCTTGGCACGACGAGGTGATCTAGTAAATCGTATAACTTGTTTTAATATTTATTTTCAATTTTATTTCCTGATTTAAAGAAACTCACAAATTCAATAAAAATAGCTAGAATTCTCTTCTACAATTTAATTCTAAATAAAATTCTCAAATTTTGAATGCTTTAGCTTCTACAATCTATTTAATATTATATTTAACACGTAGAAAATCATTATTCTCGATTATATAAATTTACATAAAATAAACATTTCTTCTTTCAGATTAAACATAATAAAAGCTAAACCTTACAAAACAATGTTAAATTTTTTCTTTATGAAATAGTAGATAATATGTCAGATTATTCATAATTTTATATATTTTTAACATTCGCTTTGAACTCTTAAATTTTATGATTACTCAACTCTTAATTGTTCTATTCCTTGATAAAATTTTTTCGGATCTTTTAGCTGCCAGAAATTATTCTATAGCCAAGCTTTTGAATATTTCATGACATATAGTGTTCAACGAGAGAATTTTGGATAACTATTCCAATAATTGGTCATCCACCTCACGCGTTTTTGTATATTATTTTATCAAAAAATTTTCTCTCACGTATGCAAATTTGTTCCTTATTTGTAACAAAATTTTGGAATAGATCCATTTAGAATATGAAATATTCTGAATAAATAATCTGGATTGTTCTCTATTTTTCGCTTTTTAATGTTTTTACTCTCATTTTCTAGGTTTTAATGTTTTTATAACATGCAGTCGTCCATAATATAATTTCAAAATCTTAGGCTGTTAAAATGTCATTTAATATGTGTTAACTATTACGTAAAAGATGTAAACATTGATACAAAACGTTATTGATTAAATAGATGAGAAAAAATTACTGTTATTTGATAAACATAGTAAATTTCGATAATATCTCGCAGAACCAAATAGATTAAGATTCAAGATGGATTCAAAGGTCACTTCAATAATCATCAAAAATACCCTCAAAATGAAATTACATGGTGACAAATAAGCATGCTTATAGATAGTAAGCAAATGCTATATAATGAACATATATTGCTGATGTTAAGTTGATCAAGAGAACTGATAAATGGATGAGGTGTTTTATACATGAATGCTCTTTACCACTCGATAAAAGATATATCCTGTGTTATAAATGGGAATTCAGATTATAGGGGAAACTGCAAAAAATAACAAAATATGACTTTGAAGAACAATGTAAATACACGCCAACTTAATTTTAAGAAATGTCCACATACATGTGTATTTCATCGAACTCTTAAACAAGATCAAAACCATCCCATATTTTGCCTATGTTATAAAATTGTTGAACAGATAAAGCAAAATCGACTATAATCATCTCATCTCTTTATAAAATGCATCAATCTGATTCTCGAAATTTTAGTAAATAAAGTCAACATGCCAATTTCACGTTTGAATAATTCACCAAATTAACTTAAATTTTTTACAATAAAAATAATGCCTACATTCGCAAGCGTTAAACACAACAGATTAATGAGTTCAATCATCACCAAAGAATAGAAAATTTCTAAAAATGATCAATGCTATTTAATTCAAAAAAACATAATTAATTTCCCACTAAAACCCTAAAAAGGAAACCAGTTCAAAATATTTTTTATTCTGTTGATAAATAACGTGATGGCTATTATTAAAAATATCAAATATCAATTATGTATGTGCAATATAAAATATAAGCAAAATATTCAGTAAAATAAGCCAAAAATTTTAAATTTTAGTTGTGTTATTTGAAAAAATTATTTTATGATAAAAACTTATTTGAATAGTTTCTTTTTTAAAAGTTGTTGAAATGTAAAAATAAATTAAAAGCTGAAATGTTGAATAAATCAAAACTAAACAAGATTTTTTATGTAATAACTACATTTAACAACATAAATCTATTATTGTTAAAATAAGTAAATAAATTTCAGGAGTTATTAAATATTTACATTTCTGACGCGTGATGGTGTGATACATCCTTGCGAGGAAGACAATATACATTTATTCAATAATAAATTTAATGATAAGTAATTCATAGGTTAAAATGTCAGTAAGAAGAAGACAAAGTTGTGTTGATGGCATTTCCACCTGGTCGTGGATTAATGACAGAAAACAGATTTTTTCAGATTTTAAAGGTTAGAATTTGCAGATTTAAATGATCGTGATAGTGTCAACCTATGAGAGAACTTTTGCGAACTCTTCTTAGTTTTCAAACATTAAGTTGATGAACCGTATAAATTTGGCCCTCCGCAGTTTAAAAACGTCTTAAACGAAAGATGAGACTTCTAAATATTTCAATTGTACATGAAAATTCCTATCCACAACAGGACGAGTGTATTTAAGCCAGATTGAAACTGCCCTACTCTTCACTCTGCATACAATCCTTAATACGGTGAGAAAGACTGAGTTCGTCATTTTATGCTGGAAACTTTTCATTGTTATCTTCTGAAAAAAATCACTTTAAAATGGCCCCATCTTATTATTTATAAATATGCAGGTACGCGTCGGAGTATATCTTAAAATTTGATATTAACTTGAGGAAAAAGTAACATTTTTATCTTAAACCTTTCTATCGATAAAACCGAGTTTTCAGCCATACTGGAATTAAAAGTTAAAACTTTATAAAGTATCTATATAGTTGAAATCATATTCTACTGTTTTAATAAATAATTTCAAAGTTAATTTTTATCTAAGGTGTATTTAGCTGAGACGTACAGTTTTATGTCGTAGATGGGATGTCATAAAAATGGAAAAGAGATCAAAACGACGCGCTTGTTTCGCTACAATGCTCCAAACCCTGAACTGCCTGATTACGTTTAGTTAACACTTAATATTAAATACCAACAAAGGATACATTAATATGTTAGTTTCTATTATAATCAATCTAAAACCATGATAAATAATTTTTACATTTATTTACTCACCAATATTTATTCAAACTTAAATCTATTTCTACCAAAAAATTAACGAGTTCGAATGAATTTTTAAACGTTTTTTTATTACTTTTATACTAAAAATTTCGAATGCATTGGATATATAATTGAGCAAGCGCAGTATATCATCCAACATTTTCTATGTTGCAGTAATCCCATCTTCATTTCAAACGATACAACTTTTGACTGAAAAAAGACAAACATAAATTTATTTTTATTTTAAAAAATAATAAACGTTTAAAAATTTATATCAATTTAAATAATGAATAAATTTAATGCCGAAGGTTACATTTTGTTGGTAATTATCCGTTTGATTTCAATTGAAAAATTTCAACTATCACAAGTAAACTAC
Organism: Neodontobutis hainanensis; assembly: GCA_024349245.1. Taxonomy (NCBI): domain Eukaryota; kingdom Metazoa; phylum Chordata; class Actinopteri; order Gobiiformes; family Odontobutidae; genus Neodontobutis; species Neodontobutis hainanensis. Next base: position 55,248 of record JALDNG010000624.1, read on the forward strand.
ATGACCCCACTTTAAGGCTGATAGATATTCAAACAAAAGTTTGATCATAAATAGTTCAGAAATTTATATCTGTTGAATAATAGAACTGTCTACAAAATTTGAAAACAATATTTTCATCATTTCTCACCAAAAATTTGTATCTTCAAATGCTGCTTGAAAACTAAAATTTGCCATAGCGCCAAAACAATAAAATAATCTATGGCGCAATTTTTAAATGCTAAAAAAAGGTTACTGCATTGAATGGTAGAGATTAGTTTTTCATCATTTTACCTAATTGTTACTGATTTATATTCAGAAGCAAAACATAAAATATTATGGACCAGTTAATTCAATCATTATTCGAAAGAAATTTATTAAACATTTCGCATATTTTTTATAATTCATGGTTTTATTCAAATTAAAAATTTTAATTTTCTGTTTATACTTTATTTTAAAAAGAATTTTATTTAGAATTTTCGAAATATGTTTGTCGGATATTTTGAAAATGGAAAATCGAGAAAACTGCATCATTCTAACATTGAATGTCATATTTTACAACATAAAAATCAAACCTTAATCTGTTTACATATGCTAGTTTTAATATAATACTTAAAATAGAGAATCGATTTCCAGATTTCACATTGATGAAAATAATTATGATCAATTTATTCGATATACTTTTTTATTCATTTAAACATTGGGAGGTTTATTTTTTTTCAATTTTTTGAAATTTCAAAATATTGCATAAAATATTAAAAAGTAAAATTTACACATTTTCTTTTTTGAAAATTTGACAAAAAGCTTCATAAATATGGTTTTAGTCATTACTATTCGATCCTCCATATCTGAGCTTGCACACACTCGCATTTTCTAAGAAAAGTGTGAGCACATTTTATGGTAAAGCTGACCTTTTTCTATGAATACACGCATTAGCTTTATGTAATTTACATTATCGTTCAACATTTTGGACTTATTTAGGTTGTGATCATGTTCAAGAGACGTTCAAATATGAATGTTAGAATTTATAATTCGTAAGTATGTTTACGCTAGTAAGATGAATGTAAATTTGATCTTATTCAGCAAATTTTTGATGATATATAATTTGTTAGATTTATAGTATACATATTGAAGGCGTTGAAATTATCCAATTGATATCTCGGATAGACATTTATTCTAAAATTCACTTTATTTTAGACATTTTACTGAAACCTAATAAATCTAACAAAAATTCAGACTTTTGGAGTTTTCGATTTGCTTTATTAAACATGATAGGGGATTTGTTTTGTTTATCGCCTATTATATCTTTGGATATAAACTCAATTTTAGTTTAAAGATCTTTAAAACCGTTGTTATTTGTGTATTTTCAAGAAATTTTGAGTTTGAATTCTTATGATCCATCCATGTTTCATTAAATTTTTTAAATTTAAGTGCATCAACGAGAGGTTAATTAAAAATTCAAAATTAACCTGTTAACTATAAGATATCCCCTTCTTCTTTCTCAGCCGAAGAGAAATTCAAATCTTCTTTTTGTATGTTTCAAACGCCAAAAATGACTCATGAGCAATTTATCCATCCATTTTCAATTTGAATGATCTCAGGGACTGTTTTTGATACATGTTGGAAATTTCGAAAATTCTATTGGTTTGTGGATTGAACTCAATATTTAAGGTAACTATTTCCGAAAAAACTTAGAATCTAACGTTTAAAGTTCTGAAGGATAATTTTTCCTCTTAAGATATTTGTTTTGACACTAAAAACTATACGCTAAAATTCAATTCAAATTATCAAGCGCAGGTAAAATAGGATATTAAAAATAATTGAAATGCTTCAGACTATTATGTAAATCATACGATTATTGTTTTAATAATTTTAAAATCAAATAAAAAAATGGTGCTGACTTACACGTAAGATTTTGCATTACTTAGTCATCTACCAGTTATATCTTATTATTTTGAACAAGTGATTTTGCATAATTTCACGCTTTAAACTTCAAGTAAGCAATGCATAAACTTGCCGTATGAGATAATTTCTTGTTGATTTAAAATTAGATAATGTTTTTATATATGCTTACTTGTCGATCTTACATAAAATGAGTGATAAGATAGTTTTTGTCAAATCCGAGAAATCCCTATGAGATTTAATTTTAACACCGTTTATAATGTTTCTTATAAATTCTACTTATCATTTACGCGGATATGATCCCTTCTTAATGATTTTAACACATAAAATCTACTGAATCTGCAAACGAAATGAAGTTTAACACATTCTTAAAAACCATAATAAGCTTGAAATTTCTGACAGCGTTAGCAGATGCGATGAATATTCGTTATATGATCGATTGACAACAATTACATCATCTCGAAAGAGGAAAGTAAAATCAACGTGTCAGTTAACTAAAATCACGTATCTTTGAAAAGCCTTCATCTCGTTTTCATGCACAAAAGTCGTTAATTATAATTAATAAATACTTAATGAAAAAGGATAGATAGCGGATTATCGAATGTCCATCTGATAAATATGAATGTTACGATATTCTCAAAAATTTTCAATTTCATTGAATAAAAGTTGTGGTTAAAATATTGAAAAACCTCATGTGTGCGTGATAGTATAATGACAAAGAATTTTAGTAAATTATGCCTTAAATAAAAGCATGACGGGAGTAGTTATTTGAACCTTGAAACCAAACTGAGTGAAGAATCTAACGATGTTTAAGTCATCAGATTTGCATCGAGTTAACGCCGAAGATATACAATAGCTCTTATGAGCTAAGGAAGGGCTTTTTTTGTATTTCGAGTCATCCTAAACTCATTCCTACATTTACATTTGATCTCACACTGCGAAAAGCTTCCGAAATGGAACAGAGCACTGAACAGCAGTACCTAGTAAGTAGAGCTTTACTTCAGAGCATATGTAGACCTTAATTTTTTCGAAAGAAGCCTCAGAGAGTTTCACTAATACTTGCTCTACAAAGAGAAAATTATTGTCTGATTATAACATGAAGGGAACTTTTGTGAACTCAGAATCAGTTATTTAATATTTTCTGTGTGTTAGTGCGGAGATTATCTTTTACATGGGGCATAAACATCAATTAAGTTTTTAGTTAAATTGGTTGAATGTTCAGAAAACTTGGAAATTGCAATTTTGAGTTGTGCGTAAATAAGTTCGAGAATTCCTCCTGGAACCTCGAATGTAGTTTTATTTTGCAGTGCTTGTAAAAATTACTCAGATTGAAATGTGTATCACGGTCTGTTTTATAGACTATAATCCCACAAATATATACATCGATAAACTGAATTCAGATGGAAATCTTCAGTAATTTTTTGATATATATAAGCCAGAAACATCTATATCACTGTTATTTTCATTGATTTAAACCACATATGTTACTATAAGGCTCGTTTTACTTCCCTCATGAATCTAACTTTGGATAAGCCTTGTTTTCTCTAACAAGTGCTGAAAGGGCGATGTGTTCTACATGCATTTACATCAAGAATTTATCATCATAAAACCTATTGTAATCGTATATATTAAGTTTTTATTAATTGACACTTTATAAATAATGAATGGAGGTGTAGTGATATATTTTAATGAAAAATATAGTTTTCCGTCAACACATAATTACTTTTGAATTAATATGTTAAAAGGAAAGGTTGTAATTCAGTTTTTAAATTGAGTTTATTCATTAAAAATATCTTTTATTTCCGGTAGACAGAGTTTAATGCTTTCATACAAAGATGTTCAAATAAAATTTTTATTGAGCCTCCGAGACACTGTCAGATTGAAAGCTATACTTTCGATATTTTTGATGTTTTATGAACGATCGGCATTGTTAACTCATCGCACAAATTGTAGTAGAAATATCAATTAGAACTTTTAGGACTGAGATAGCACATAAAACTAGGGTCTCAATCTCTGCAAAATCTGAAATGACTTTCAGGCTCAAAGTTTATAGATAACTATATTTGTGGATATCGCTGTCTCCTCGTGAACTAGAAAATACAAATTAAGTGGTATATTAATTTTCATCCAATATTCGTGCTTCAGTGAATTGCTTAAGACATCTGGTGATCTTATAACAGTACATAAGGGATGAGATACCACTTAAAAAGTACTCTGTTCAACAGAATATGTTTTGGCAGATTTCGACGGGCACTTCATCACTTAAAACTCCCGTGGCTGGGTAATCACGAAGTGAAGAATGATTATTGAATCAACGCTGGTTTCTGTGATCACATATAGCATGAGCATGTAGCATCGATATCGTTGAAATGATAAATTACTATCAAAGCCAGCTTGGTTCTATTCGACGTTTGATTCACAGATGCTCAAAAATTAAAATTAATAAATTCTCTTTTAATAAAAGATGGTCATATAAGTCATCTGATATTTAATTTTATCATACGTAAAAACTTTAAATAAAGTGCATATAGATGTTTAAAATATATTTAAACAAATAAAGTTTTAGATCTAGAATACGATGACCTTGTGAGATGACAGTAAACACGAATAAATAAACAACGCTAACAATGAAATCAACGCAATTACAACAAATATAAATGAGACCCAGCAGAATTCGAAAAATTCCTTTTTAAATATTTTATTTTTGTGATTACATGATAATTTTAGGATATTTTTTTGAAATTCTGGCCGTAATATTTTTCACTTTTATTTCCAAATTTAAATATTCCTGTTAGATCTTTTTCAAATTAGAAGCATATTAATTTTGAACTAGTATCGCATCTTTCTTTAATTTTGTAGAATTCTTTCGTAATTTTAATTTTAACTTAAAAGAATAAATTTAGAAAATCTTATTTTCTTTTCATCTATTAGCGGATAAAACGAAGAAGACATCCTTTAATTAAAATTCTGTTGATTCAATTTGAATTTATTTCCAACAGATATTCATGAATTAACTTGGTATTCTTGAATATTTTGAAATCTACTCAAAATGTCTGTTTGTGACAAATTATAGTTTTATCTATCTGAAATAAAAATCTTTTTAAGTCAGAGCAACATGAAAATATAATTTTTATTTTATTATAGGCCTAAAATTTAAGATTTTTCTTTTCATATTTTATGACATTTTAACATTGAAATATTGTGCAAAAGTTTTTTAAAGTACTTTTTTTCAATTTATAGGCAATTAAAAATCTCTGAAGGAAAGCAAATCTTAAATTCATTAAGTCATTGATCTTAAATATTACTTGACTAATTTTGAGAAATGTGAACTTATTTTGATCTGCAATTATGAAATATGATAAATGATTCTCTTTTTTTGATATCTTAATCATCGTCAAATTGATAATCGACTTTTGTTAAACTTTTCAATTCTTTTCTAAAAACTTATTCGAGATATATTTTTTTATATTCTTCACAGATAATTGTTATAAGTATACTTTTCTGTTTTTTTATTTTGGTTTCCGCCAAATAGAGTTTAAAAAAATAAAACAAAGTCTTGTTTAACTGTGATTAATGTTTTATTGTGCAATAACTTGTTTTTAAAACTATATCACCAAAGTATAGACTATAATCTCATTGTTAAACTACAGTTTTGCTTTTAGAAGTATAGATGCGCATAACTTTCTGGACCTGGATACACCCAAACAGAGTTTCTCATGATAACGTCTCCATATTTAACTCAAAACAAAAATACCATAACTGTTTCGACGCATTCTGATTGAGCAATAAATCACCCAAAACATACATCTGCTCAGTTCTAAAATTAACTAAAATCGAAATCAGATTTTTAACTGATAAAATAGTGTATAACCAGAATTTAATTATGCTATTTTTAAGAAGTAGGTTATTATCATAGGCATCGAGGATAAAAGGTCTTATGTTTGAATTTTTCAAAAATTTTGTCATTTTTATTTTTTCAATCTGATTACGTTTAAAAGAGCTTATATCTCTCGAACTAGGTTTCTCTCCTCGGCAGAAGATGAGTTGATAGTTCTTTGATTGAGAATCTCACACGGTAGTTAGCAGAATTTATCTGAACAAAAATACAATCAGAAGCGAGTTCCATCTGCTAACATGTCACGTAGTCATCGCTTTATTTTAGCAAAGATATATGTATATAAATTTTTTATAAAAGTTCACCATGAGTTTGACTTATGTCTTTCAACAAAAATTTGTAGTTGAAATCATAGCGATTAATGTTAACATGTAAATTTGTTTTTAACAACATTAATATGTAGAATTGAAATTGAAAACATAAGGTAGGATATTTACAATGTAGATGAATTATATACTGTATAGTCGTTTAGAGATTCTCAAATACATATAAGCTTATATTAAATCTTTAATAACCGAAGGAATAAAAAAATATAAATTTCCCAGATCGATAAAATATAAGGCTTACACATAAAAATAAAAATAATTTTAACTTTTGAAGTAAAATTTAAATAAAATGTTAATTTTGTACACTACTTTTACAACGTCTAAGCATATCAGCTGTTGTCTCCCAAAATATAAAAATTCCGAAAATTTGAAAAAATTAATATTTTGCGTTGTTCAAACAACATAATAATCTGCAGAAACATTTTCAAATATTTGTTCATATTTAATAATCCTGTGTATCAAATATATATATCTACAGGTGAAATTTTCAAAAAAGCTCCGATGAAGCTTAAATCTATCTCAGTAGCAAATAAAGAATTTTCTCAACTTTTATCTGAAAAAATGCACTAATTCCAGTTATAGAAAATTCGCGAGGCCTCTGAAATAGCTCAATTTAATTTGTAGTATCTTAACGATTTTTCTCAGTGTTTTAATTAAATTGAAAAACTTTTTTAAATTTAAAAATATGGTTATCGTGGTGTTCAACTTCTTAAACTCATGTGTAAAAATTTGAATAAATTACGTCTGACAATTGTGAACTATTGATTGTTATACATTGAGAAATTTTGTGAAATTTATTAACACTGAGGAAGTAAATATATAAATTTGCACAATAGATATATTCTGTCTCAATGTTATTTTTGAATTAATTAGAAAATATATTAAGTTTATTTGTGAAAATGAAATTATCAAAAAACCATATTTCTGATTTGTTTTAGATCCATAAAAAATGAAAATTTTAGATTCTTTTTATCATATATAAATAAACAAATATGTTGAACTTTGTATATCTTTGAGCTATTTTGAGGGATATATTCAAATAAAAATGCATAATTAGATTCTTGATGAATATAAAAATTTATGACTTAAATTTTTTATGTATAAATGAGAACCATAACGTATTTCTATTTTATACTATTTTATTGTCTCAATCATGATTTTTCTTTCACATGAAATCATATTTTAAATTTAATAGAATAAAAGGCTGAAGATTTATTTTTACCCAAAAATTTAAGTGATTAAATTCAATATCTTGTATTTATATTTTGGATTCAAATTGTGATAAAAAAATACTCTCATCATCAAGCGTGCGTCCTGTAATTGTTGTTGTGACGGATAAGTCACAAAAACTGTGACAGATTTAATAAATTTTGCGTGTTTGTACATGTTACATGCGAAGATCTCGTCATACGTATTTCTTGCAATTTAAATAAACGGATTCAGGTATCTCGAGCATCCATATTTTCTGAATTTATAAAGACAAGTAGTTTAATTAAATATAATTTTCATTCAGCTTATCAACTAATTATGAAAGTCCTTTATTAAAAAAATGACTCGATGAAAAAATCTGGACTCGTTTTTGTATATAAATCTTCAGGAGAGGACTCCTAATATATACAGATAAGCAAGGAAAGATCTTTTCCTCGACGTCTTTCTAGATAATCGCTAGTTCTTACCGACCAAGGCTATTATATCGTTTCTATTTACACATGATAGCTTCATATGAAGTAAAAACTAGATCTGTAAATGTTATGTATATATACAGGTGATTAAGTTTGAACATATATGTCAACTTTGCTCAATCTGATATGTAAAGAAAGTATACGAATGACAAATGTATATATCTTTCAAATAAAATTGATTTTTCATCCTGGTATATCACAGAAACCTTATAGTAACCATTAAAATTAAAATTTTAATCTATATACAATACATAAACTTCATTAAATATAAATGTCGTAAAAACATTCAAAAGAAAGTGAAATAATATACTATGATAGAATTTTCTTCTTTGAGAGAAAGTAAAGCGTAATGGAAGATTTTTGAGAACTAAATTTAAACATTAACAGTCCTCTTATTAAACTTTATATGTCATAAATTTTTGTCAGTTCTCCAAGCTTACAGGTGGATATAAAATTTATTGAAAGAATAATTTTCTTTTACTCTAAGGTAAAGTGATATTTTGTATCCTGTCTTGAGACTAAATTGACTTGATCAAGCTCAAATAATTTTTCATACGTGTTCTCCGTACTTTTAAATTCTGCACTTTGATTCTTATTAGATTAAATAGCATTACACGGCAAAGGTTGATGCAGTTGCCACAAGAATGATAACAAGGATGATGGTAGGTATCAAAATTTTTAACTTCAACTCCATTTTTGATGTTTCCCCAGTTTTATCGTTTGAATTTTTTGGGTTTTCTTTTTCTTCAACGTTTTCTTCTTCTGTTACTTCGCTTTTTTCAACAGTTTTTTCTGTCGGAGTTTCATCTTTCTTAATTGGTATATCTTAACATGAAATTTGCGAAAAATAAATTATTATTTTATAAAATGTATCTGGAACAAATGATAAAATAATTTGACAAAAATCTTAAATCCAGCAGTTACCTTCCACTACAGACGGAGTACATGCATCAACTATAACTGAAATTTTTGATGAATAGAGTCCATATGAAAAGTCAAAACAGAAGGTTTTACCAACTTCTACTATTTTTCCAACAACGTCATTTTCAATTTCAACGTAAATTGGATAAGCCTATTGAAATAAAACGGATAGTTTAAAACCTCACCGGTATAACCTATTTGAATAAAAGAGACTTAAATCTTTTCTTCAGTAAATACAAGATCATTTAAAACATATTTTTGATGATTTGAAACAAGAACACAAAATTTTCCATTCTTCTGAATTTAGGCAAAGTTATTCGAAATGATATTTTAACATCATATGAAAATAATTTATAAGAATTAAAAAACATGATTTACATCAGAAGAAATAGTTTTCAGAATTATCCAACGGCCATCGTTGTCACAAAAATCGTAGAATCTTTCACGCCTAGACTTAAAGGTTCTGTTTGAGCCATCTCCATTCTTCTCACCCATGGATGTAAAAAGTTGTTATTTTCTTATCTATGAACACGAAAATATGAGTGTGTATACTCTGAATTTAATTCTAACGATACATCATTTTCAGAAGAAGCAAAAATATTGAACTTTAAGTAAAATCCATCTCTTGAGTCGACAGGTTGAGAAATTTTGAAATCATAATTACAGGATAGAAAATTTTGATTTTGATCAATGCAGAAGTAAAACATGGAAATGTTACTTGGTGAGTTAGAATTTTTGGCATGATAGAAGGCGTGTATAGCGAGAGATATATCACCCTAAAAAATTGAATTTGATACATTCTGGCTCAATTGTAAATGATCAATGTTATAATTCATCTCAAAGGTGAATATCTATTCACAGAAAAAGACTTAGTGCTTCTATAGTTCTCATATGATAATAATATTCTTGTATCCCCATGCTTGAAAGATATTTTCTTTTTTAGAAATGTATTACACCTTTCTCAAATGAAGGAATTACATATTTATGTATCTTTCCAAAATCTTGATATGTTATTTGTATCTTTGCAACATCTCTACATGGCTGAGCTATTTTTATCAAATCGCCAGATATGAACGAAGGTTTGGTTGTCAAACTCAGGAAAAGTAGATATTTAACATCAAATTTTTAAAAATATGGTTAATGTATCTGAGAAACATTTTAAATTAAATTGATTTTAGTTTTAATTGAATTTTAATTCATTTCTAAAAGACTATCTTTTTAACTGCATATCATTAAAATGTTCATTTATATGACAATAATTTATCAATTAAAGTCATTGAAAATTAACTATTCCTAATTATTGTCGATAAATTCTTTTCATATATTAAAGTAAATATAATTAATTTTTACAAATTGGTGTTGATTATATGTCACTGGACAAAATAACGAAGCTTCATCTTTACATTCAATCCTAAGACTACTTGCACAACATTTAATGTAATGAAATTTGAATAATTATGTTTTAACCTCTTTAAGTTTAAGAGACATTCTAAAATAACTTTTTCGTGATAATCTTTGAATAATCTTTTTGTTGGGTATCATTAGATATTTAATAGTTCGAAACTAAATCATGATTCTATTCGTGATGTTTAAAAATACAGCTTGCATACTATCCATGTCATATACCAAAACATCTAGCGAATCATAATTAATTTTGTATGGATTGGAGGTTATTTGAAGTTTTATTTCTTTTTCATGGCTTTTTAAGGTTTGCGCGTTCATAACTTGAGACAATTTAATCATGATTGGATATCCGGGTGGTCTTGTTTCATCAATTTTTACGCAACATAACCAAAAAAAGTATCGCTTCTTGAGGAAATCTATTTGAAAATAAAATCAAACCAGGATAATTAATTTCATAAAAATGGATAGACTTTTCAATGACATACTTTCTTAAACCCTAAAATCAGTTTATGAAATGATTAATCATTATCTAGAGTTAAATAATTAACCAAATTATACCATTAACCGCAACATTATACATTAATGTTTACTAAACACTTTAATTTCTACATTTATTTATCCCTTTGTACGGTATTTAAACCTTTACATAAGCGATTATTTAACATGAGAAAGCACATTATTACCTTAATTCGCTAATAGAGCAAAAAATATTCATTTTATAATTTTTCAGATTATATAGTGAAATGTTACGCTTCTTTTCAGCCCTTTCTTACTCTCAAAAAGTTTATATAAGAGCCAAATTCACATGTTAAAAATTTTCGAAGACGTCAAATAACAAGACAATAAATAATATTAATTCCTCTTTAACACTCCTTAAGCATTGGTAAATTGATCAATTACAAAAATATAAGACACTATTTTCATCATTTTAGTTACACGCCTAGAAAATTATCATAATTGAATTCCCATATTTAGATAAATTATTCTAAGTTTTTATTATCATTAAACTTAGTGTCATACAATTTATAAAAATCAATAAAAATAATTTTTGATTATTTTACGCAAAATATATATATTTATTTATTTTCTATTTTATTCTTAAAATCACAAACTACTTATTTTGTTAAGCAATTTCTAACAAACAACTCTAAGGATATTATTTTCTTCAATGACTTGAAAACACTTACTCATTAACTTAATCTGCCATTAATATGCTACAGAATGAATTTTTAAGGCTACAAAGATGAAAATGAATAACTTTTCATTTCATTCAAAATCTAGTACTTTTTTATTAAAATAGGTATAAAATGTATACTATTTACTTTATAAAAATGGCTAAATCTATTCAGAGTACAAATAAGACCATGAGAATGAATATATACTCAATTTAAACGATAAGTATTTAATGGAAAACAAAAAACTTAAAACTTTTGTGAGTTTAAATCTTAACTTTTGAATTCAACGAATGCCTAATTTAATTTTGAGAATACGTTTTTCTTAATTTCAAAAAACTTTACTAACTTTTAAATACGTATCAGAAATATGCTGTGCTAAACACAACGCGACGATAATCGATGGTAATCAATAAATGTGTTGACAAAAATAATGCTTCATAGAATATTTTAAATTGTTAGTTAGACAATTTTATAAACAAAAATCTTGAATTCCTGGCACACGCAAAAATTATTTTAAATAACGAATCTATAAAAATCATATCCATTAAATTGATAAAATTTTCAATTTAACCACTAAAAAGTTGATTTTATCACAAAATAACCTATTATAATATTTACAAAAATAACCATTCTTTGACAAGAAAATTAGATGACTTTTTTTATTTAAAGAAATTTAGAGTCTAATGAAAAGTAAAAACTTCACAGATTTTTAAAAATATTATCCACTATTTATTAAATGTAAAGAATTAGCTTTACTATTCTCTATTCAAATAAAAGTATTGAAATTCGCATATATGCTGATAGTAAGCTTTTTCAAAACACTTACAACTGATTTCATCTTAATAAACGCTTTTTTACTTTTGTTGTAGACTATCGATTTTTTATCTGATCCTTGGCTCATATTCTTGTTAAATATCTTCACTTGTAACTTTAAAATTATCAGACATTTTGATTTTGAACTTTAAAAATTTTATTGTCAAAAAATACTCTACATCTGTATTATTATTACTTTAAACGTTACATGTAAGTGTTTTGTTTCTTTATCCAAAATCTTCAATTTTAATTTTTCTTATATTAAGTATTGATGAACTTTTATCTATGGTCTATACATTCACTTTATATATATTTTTCAATTTATAATTTTCATTTTCGTCCAATAGTTTGTCATCTTTGTATTTGTAAGACAAATATATGAAGAATAATATATTCACGAATGATGAGAGTTCGCTCGAAAGGAGAAATTTTAATTGTATTCGTTAAAATTCATCATTACTCAAGTTACATAAAACTCATGTCCTTTCATTCATTGGATGTTAATGATAGATTTAAGAGATTTATTGAGCTGCAAGATAATTGATCACAATAAGAGAGATTTTGAGATTTTTTTAATATTTAACTTTTAATTCTTGATTTACATTTCTCAGATATCCAAATGTTAAAACATACACTTGTAATTGAAACAAAAAGATTTAATTGACTAAATTTTTTTATCAAAATTGACAAATTTCATCACCAAAATCAATTTTAGTTTACATTCGATAACGATTATGATTTTACTCTATCATGAATTTTATGGAAAGTAAAAAAAGTATTATTTATTGTTATCTAGTTTGTTTTCATGCGACAGTTTTTAATTAAATATAATCCTCAACTGGCACAATTTATTTATTTTTAGGTTTGTTGAAACAGGTTGATTTTGTTTGTTTGATAATGTATATTAGTCAAAAAAATCATAGGTTTTAATTTTGACTATTATGCTTTTGATAATTCTGATGAAATTGCTAAATTTTTTTCAAAGTATTTTTCATTTTAATAATGATCAATTTTAATCATTATGTTTATTTTAAAAGCATTTTTCACCATATATTTTTGATAAGATTGAAAATTAATTTTCTAGAATTTTATGCCTGATGAAAGGCTTTTATCATCGAAGACATAGATTCTTATTTTAAATTCATTAACCTAGATCTGTATGAGTATATTTATTCAAAATGTTTTAAAACCTTTTGAAAGATCAACAAACAAAGGAAGAGTTATTTACCACACACCACGACAATAGAAAGAGCAAAAATGATTATTTCAAAAAATTTAAACAGTATTTTAATTTTATTTTCAAATAACTTTTTATAATTTTGAGCCTGATGACCTTTTAGTGTCATCGTTAGGGGTATAATGTACTTTAAAATCCGCAAGATTAACGGTAGTAAAAATAACAATATGGCTTTTTTGGATTCTTAATTTGATAAAATATCAAATTACATGCTCAAATTATATTTTAAATAATCAGAAATTTTTTATATCGAGTAAAATGGATAAAAATCTCTTACTAAAACATCTTCAAAAAATGTTTTTTAAAGATATGTTTTTAAATTTTAATTATAATATATTCCAACTATATTTTGGTGAAAGACAACATTTTTATTTATTTTACGGTAGAACTCATCTTTCAAATTTTTAATGCCTTGATGTCATGTTTCTTTTTAAATATCGAATCAAAAAATTCTCAGTGGATTCTCGGTAATAATAGGCTTAAGAAAGTAAGTCATATTAAATTCACTGTGTTGATTCATCTATTCTACAATACAATAAAATAATTTATTTTTGTATAAAAGATCACTATTTTTTGAAATACTATTCCATTTAGTTCAGATCGTTTTAATATTTATCCACTAAATCTCAAACTCCTATATTTATGTTTATTTTGTATTTTAGTTGTGATAATATCTTATCAGATGAATTTCCATTTAAAAATTTACATAATATGTTTACTTTGATGTTAAATGTTTAAAAATTGAGAGATATATAAAAATAAATTTTCTTAAAATAAATAAATTGGGATGCAAAATAGGGAATGATTCATATTTCTAGAACTGAAAATAATCGGATCATAAATAAAGAAAAAGGATTGGCTTCTCAAAAGAATCATCTCGATGCTTAGTGTACGATTCGCCGAAATAGCGATTCGCAGACAAAATCAAATAATTTTAATGCACTCTTTTTCAAAACAAAAGAAATTTTTACAACTCATAAACTGTAATTTTTTAAACGGATAACGCCCATAGTCGCTTACTTTTAAATAAATTATCTTATTGTATTACTAAATATAAACATAATATAGAATTAAACAATCAATTTTATTGAATCTTTAAGTTCTTCAAGCAGTTCATGCAGATTTAACGTTCTATTCTCGTACAAATCCCACAATCTCTTTATTTTTTCATCCTGTAAGACATAGATCCTCTTCCTAGCCTTCTGTCTTCCCCCTCCTAGAAGTCTTCTCAATTCAATATTTGTGTAAATTTGAATTTATTTTAAATGGAATCCACTTCCCAAAAGCTTACCGTGCTTTTATTTATTTTTTTATTAAGTTTCGCATGGAATCCTTCAGCCGCATTATTTGTTCGTTCACGTAAATCACCAAAATGATTCCAGGTATGCCTACTGAATGGGCTGTCGTCTGCGCGTAAAAGCCAATTGTTTTCGATATACGTTTTAAGCTCGTCAAAAACAGGATTACCTGTTGGCCAAAGTTGAAGAATATAATCCCACGCTGCATCAATGCTTTTCAATTGGATTATAGGCAAAGCAGAGCATAATTGGACACAACGCTTAAAATAAGAGTCCGCTTGGAACTAAACCGTCAGCCCTAAGCTTTGAACTCGCCTCCAAATAGCTTGTCCAAAGTGAAAATAACAGCTACGAATTTCTGCTTTGGGAAGATCTCACGAGCTGCATTGTAGGCAGCTTTCGCAAAGTTTATTTGAATCCACTGAAGAGAAAAATCGATATTCTTCTCATTAAGTTTCTCCTTGACGATATTTAGCATTTGAGTGTATGTAACCTGTGTTTTACTGATCATAAAACTGTAAATAAGAGGAATACTTTGACCAGAAACGACACCGTGCAAGATGTAAAGCTCAAAGAATGAATTTGAAGAGGATTTATAGGTCCCATCCTTTACAATACTAAGGTTTTGTACGTTTTTGAATCGTTCAAGGAAAGTGGAATTTCCTAAAACAACCATCGCATCTTCTCCAAATGATACATGCAATAACATATTGATATTTTCAGATAAACGGAAGAAGTCCTAATTAAAGGAAGCACTATCAAGAACGATTCCCATTGGTGCTACTTCCTTTTCCCCTTATAGATCGAAACTTTTAGAGTGTCAAACGAGGACAAGTGAGTAGCAACATCAGGAGAATAAGACCGTTCAAGATCGGTTTTAGCACAGTCATACATGTCTTGTGCCGGTCTGTAGGGTCAAAGGAAACCATCTCCTTGATATTAGACCGCAGTTGTGAAGATATAACGAATTCTTCATCGTTTACATGAAGGTGCGTCCCCCTAACATTAACTAAATTTTGGTTTAGAGTGGTGGCAGTAACACTGCAGGCCTCCGTCTTGCACGCCCAATAACACTTACCGTTGGCTGTACGTTTTTAATTCTGAAAATGAATCCAGAAACTGTAAGAAATTCGTGTCCTTTTTCGCTTTTTAACCACTGTTCTCCTCATTTTTAGGGTTAAAAATTATTTTATTATTTCGGCGAATTTTTATGTCACGGATATAAAAGTACTAAAATATCGGGGTATTTCGGTTATATATTTACTTTTCATCTATCACAGAATATATTTTCAAATTTTAAAAATTGCTAAATTTCACTTTTATCAATTCTTTTAGACAAAAATTTAAAGAAATATATTTTTTATAAATTACTACATTTTTTTAATTTGAAAATGAATTATTTTATCCTTTGATAGCTATCTATCAGCAGATTTTATCATTCTTATCGAATCTAAAGATTAACTAAAAAGTTTACGTAACTTACGGCAATAATCATCGCTATTTATATCTCGTAATTTAATGGTCAAATAAATCTCAAATCATAAATATGCATGCTCAAATGAATATCTTATTATATTCACTTTGATAAATATCTAAACGATATAAATAAAACTCACATGTATTATGTGATACGTCTATTTTGACAAAGAATACATAAACTTTTAAAACTAATCATTTTTTATTTACAACATATTTTTCATTTACTATGAGTTGAGAACTATTTTATGAGATTTATGCTTAATTTTTTCATTAAAAATAATTTATTATCAAAAATTAATTTTTTTTTAATTTACGGATTAAAAGCAGCAACTACCGCTACCGAGTTATTTATTTTAATCTTTTGAAACATGATCATGCTTCGAATATTTATTATTTCTTCAATACTTAACCAGGTATTTATCTAAATTTCATAATCATAAGTGTTTTTTATTTTGATTATTTTTAAACAAAGAAAATTTTTTTCTTTTCTACATTTTCATGATTGTGAATGAAATAAATATTGTTTATAATTCCGTTCGTCATTTTTTTTGAGAATAAATGACATCAATCGAAAAAAACTGTGTGAATTTTTCAGTTTAATATATACGTAGTTAAACAATTTTTATTAATTTTCATATAAAATATACTAAATACTTTTTCGAGAGATCTATATAATTTCTTGCTTGAAATTAGAGGATTTTTTATATTAGTCTCAAAATGATTTAAGGCATAAAATACATTGAATATTGTTTGTAAATTTTAATCAGTTTTTAATATAGCATTGCAAAGTTGTGCTTATGAATTTTTTTCAAATGTATATACGTTTGATAAATCGCATAACTTGAAATTGGAACGATAAAAATTATACAAATTGCCACAAATATAACTTTGAAAATTATGGATTTTTTAAAAGCTTGTTTAATAAATTTATATTTACATTATTATTATCCAAATCCATTCATTTTTGATAACTGAGTATAAATTTGCCAAATATTAATTTCAGATTTTATTATGTATTTAAAATGATTGTTTTAAATCAGAATATTTGTTTTTAAGGCTCTAATACTATGGTTATCAATTTATTTTACTGTTATGATATTTTGATGTAAATTAAAAATTGAAACATGCGATTAATTTTGTGTGCTCATTAACTCACAGATTTCATTTATTTTAGGTTTTGTTTTGTGTAATATTTTTGATATTATTTATTTTTTCGTTGTATGTGATATTTAAGGAATTTTAAAACCAATATATAACAATATAAAAACAAAGAATATTTATTCCTACGTTCTCAATTTTGATTTTAAAGTTTCTCCATAATTCGAAATTGATTAATTATATTGACATTTAATTTTATAACTTAGATCCGAAGTTAAATCTGAGATGATTCTTGCTTAAGCTTGAAATTCTAATCAAATTTATTAAAAACTAATATTTTAATATTTTTTTAAAGTTTTATTGTATTGATTCATTTTATTTCTGATAATAAAAAAAATTTCCTTATATTTGTGAAATAATTCGTATTTTTACGTTTTTTTGGAATATTAAATTTTTTGATATTAAACACTTTTAATCTAAAAAATAAATTTAATAAATGGATAATTTGTTTTAACTAACCAACAAAAGTTTTAAAATTAAATTTAATTGTTGAGTTTGATAAAATTTTCATAAAACTCCAATCATAAAAATGGTCCCAAATTTACGTGTTACTGCTTATTTATACATATTTTTTTATTCAATTAAAAATATCGTAAAATATAAGTTTATGAAAAATTTCTAATCTAAGAGTAACTGTCTTGATTGTAACTAAATTTCTTTAGAGTTAATATGAAAAGATTTAAAATCTTGATTATTCATATTTTTTTATAATTTAAGCTTCTTCATTGTAAAAATATTCAGATAATTAAACCTAAAATTCGAATTATTATTTTATATTTACAATCTTTTTCATATCCATTTTATTATTTTTATAGAGTTAACAATTTATCATTCAGTTTTAAGAACAAATATTATTATTAGAAATTTCATCAATAAATGTTTAAATATGATTTTACTTTTATACTATATAAACAAATGAAGTAAATTTTTTTCTTTTCTAATCAATTACATATGTTAAGGATAAAGTCAGCACAGGTGTCTCGCTTGATCACAGCACAGTTATGTCAACAATTCGTGAAGAAAATCAGCATGTTTTTTGAATATAAGCGAAATAAACATAATTTGTCATAAAAATTATACCGTCTTTGGCTATAAATCAGAAAATGATTTGTTAACATTCAAATAACTTCTCCATATTTTTGAATACATCATAGGATTTTTAATATTTATCAAATTTAAATGAGTTCATCTTTCTCATATTTAACTATTTTTAAGAAAATTTAAAAATGAAATAATATGAAAAAAGTTTTTGTTTCTATCATAATTTTTAAAATTTCTCAGATAAAAGTGTTTATGAAAAATAAATTCTCTGATTTAATTAATTTTATTCCTTGCTTCATTTACAAACTTTTATGAATTTTATTAGATTTGATACTGATCTCAAACGTTATTATGACAAAAAATCAATAGAATAATGATAAGAATTTTCGGTTGACTTAAAATACATTGTCAAAAATAATTTCAAATGAACTTTTTAATTGATTCTTTTTGACTTTTTAAAATTATATTTACAGTATTATGCGTCATTTAATTCTTGAGAATATTCTGTTTATTTTTGAGAATTAAAAGTAACATTTTATAGAAGCATGGAATATTTAATTCAATATTTTACTTTCTTAATTTATATTTCCTTCAAAAATATTGGGAGTTTGATAGATCATTAGATTTATTTTTAATTATTTATATCTTTGATTTGATTATTTAAAGAATTTTATTTTTTTCGGTGTCTCAATTTTTTTAATTATTTTACTTATGATAGATTAGAATTTATATTCCCAAACATAATTGGCGAAATTTTTTTCTGTTATAAATGTTTTTAATTTTGAATTACCCAAGTTTTTTCCTTTTAAATTTTTTTAAGTGTTAACGATAAACATTCAAGCTGATAAAAAAATGAATATCACCCAGTAAATAATATAGAAGTAACTATTCTAATTTATATGCTCGAGAATATTTATAACAAAGTACATTTGTTAACTTTTATAATTAATTTAAAATTTATTCATCTTTATATTTAATGTAATTCTTGTAATGTTATTTAACGATAAATTTAATCGTAGGTTTAATTTATTTTATATTTTTCACTTAAATAACGTTAAAAAAACATTTGTAAACAGATTAATGAAATATGAGAAAAAATTCGCTCGAAAATGTCAAAATAAAATTTTAATTTTTTAACATATGCTATATTTATTTTTAAAGAAATAATAGACAGGTTAATTTTCAAAATCGAAATATAAATAAAATATGGCCAATTTTCTCTTAAATTTTAACTGATTTTTTTGTAGGTTAACCACTATCTATTTGCTTACATTACACATGCTTTGCACTATAAATTGTAGATTTCTTCAAAAATTATGCTGAAAAAAATATTTTTTCTTTTAAAAACTATATTTCTTATGATTGTTTCCGTTAAAATTATTTATATTTTTAAATGATAATTTTAGTTTTGATATGCCTAAATTTGTCAAATTAAAAACGAATTTTACGTTTATAAAAAATAATTCGAATCTCTTCAATATATTTAAAAATCATATTTATGATTTTTACTCTTAAAAACTTAAATTGGCTCTTGTTTTGTTAAGTGCAAGCATGTTTTGAAATTGTATCAAGAAGAATATTTCGCACAAGAAGATATATTGATAGAATTTTTGCATTTTTACCCATTAATTTGATATATGAAAATTGATATCGTCAAATAATATATTTTAAGAGTTTATATGTTCAATTTTTGAAAATTAAAAAATAATAAAAATGATAAAGGCGATCGCTAATTTTTTTAATTAATTGGAGAGATATGCTAAATTTAATGTCAGTATATCTGCTAATTTTAGTTTAAAATTTATAAATTTTTTGTTAAGGTTCATTTATTGTTTATGAAATTTTAATTTGAGTAACATATATCATAGGCATTGAAAAAATTCATAACTCAAACTGATGTCATTGAAAATAATATATTGATAAATCAAAACTTAAGGACACTGCATAATCATTTGTAAAAACATTTTTTCTAAATTTACTTATCCTTCTAATATTCAAGAGTAATTTCAAGTTATTTCACTATTTGAATGAAAATGTAAAAATAATTTTAATTTATTGGAAAAATTTCTTAATATATCAAATAAAATTTTAATTAATATGAATAATATTTCATTGATCATTAATATTTTTACAATTCATAAGATGGATGAAATCAGTGCGCAGTTGATTATGGTATTTTAATAATTTTTATCAGTTGTAGGAATTTGATCAATTTCAAAAGAAGTAACTTGGTACACTTTAATCATCTAAGATTAAAAAATATATTAATTTATGAAAATAATACGTTTGATTTATTTATCATTTGAACATTTTTTGAGGATTATAAAAAGTAAACAGAATAATTAAAATTAATATCTTTTGATGTTTTGAATAATTATTAAAATTATTTTAATTAGAATGATAAAAACTTCGAGGAATTGAATAAAAGTGATATATTGAATTTATATTTTGGGTATATGGAAGCCTTAGATCTCCTTAAATGATTATATTATGATCTTTAACGATTATATTTTTAATTCAATAATAAATTTAAACAATTTTGAGCCTAATATTCTTATCAAAGTTGATTAATGTATAATATTTTTAATATTAATCAGATTTTCAGTTTTGTTTCAATAGTTTTGTCTTTTCATCTATTTTTATTTTACAGGATATATTATTGGAATATTAGAACTTGTGATATTTTTACCATTTAGAAAATGGCTGACTTGATTAGTACTGCAGCGATTGAGGTTATTTATGAATTTTTCCGATATTTAAATACATCCAGTTTATTATCTTCATAAAATCAATTAATCAATATTATAAATAAATAAATTAAATCTGAAATTCTTTATATCTGAGAATTGTAGAAATTTATAATTTTTACTTTAAGATGACAATAAATTTTAAAAACGGCAATAAATCGTGGAATTTGTCGTATTTCGTAGGACTATTTATAAATCATCGGACTAAATATTATTATATTCAATATTTTTCTCTTCAAAAGGATATAAAGTCATACGTTTGGCTCTCATTCTTTCAAAAGATTTTATTCATTTCAAATTTTTATATTTTCATAATTTTGTTTGAAATTTACATTTTTCAAAATATGTTGAAGAAGATGAATATGCTGAACACGAACATGTATTATGTTTTTTTGAGATGTCATACTATATTTTTTTCTGTTTATCTGTTAATTTTGTTAATAAAATTAAAATGTATATTGTTCTCTGATATAAAATTAATTTGGCAAGAATCATGCCATTTTTTAGTTTATTCATATTTTGTAATATTTCATTTTCGATATCAGGAATCGAATGAACTTTAATAAACTAAACTTATTTAAGAGATAATAGAGCCTACGAATTAACCTCGAGGATGTACAAACAAGTTTTAATTTTTTGGATAAAAACAAAACATATGTTATAGTCATGGTAGTATCATTGCATTCTATATTTGATGGACCAATTAATATTCAGAAATTTTGGTTTCAATTTCAAATGCAGTCGTAATTCTATGAATTATGTTTTTTAAAATTTTCAAAAAACAAATATAACTACTGTGCGTTTTCTATTTCATTAAATTTCAAAAGTTTGATATATATTCATTTGATTACAAAAGGATCCACTGAAGTCTTTAAAGAATGAGATTGAATCGTATACCATACTTTTTAAGAAAGAAACGAGTCAAATTAATCATATGATTAAAAATAAAATAGTTTTCAATTAATTTTCAACAGTTTTTGGTTCCCTATATCGATCGATTTCATTCAAAAAAAAATTCATCAAATCTTAGTAAAACGTATAATTACGTTATTTAGTATATTGCTGACGTGACAATAAAACTATGTTTACGGCTTAATATTATATGGAATGAAATATTTAATCACCTTTTTTCTATATTTAATTTATATATATTCTCGATTATGATTGTTGAAAAACTGTATTAAATGCGATTTTTGAAAAAAATTATTCTTATCTTACACTATTTAAAATGAATTCAGCATTGCTGAATTTTATAACGGGAACATAAATTGTTTTCTTCAAGTCGTTTAACGATCTATCAATGATTTGGTTACAGTGAACTCAAAAGTTAAAATTATAAAATTTTGAAACTATATTTCTTGATATAATTTATTCTGTAAATAGATTATGTTTTATGGGAAACTGTTTGTATACAGTTCTGATTCAGAGAATTCTAAACCTTTAACTTCTTTAAATACCACAGACTAATTTTTCTTGTACGCTTGTTTTCTTGCGAAAATTTTCAATTTAAAAAATCATATCATTTCTTTTGACAGAATATTTTTGAAGCTTTTTAATAGCCATTCGTAGATATCGTTTATTTATCATTTAAATTAATCGTGTATTCTTAAATATATCATCAAAGAGGGTTTTCATGTTATTTTCGCTTTTTGTCAATTTAAGGTGGATATTAAATACTCACATCGATTAATTCTTATTCAACATATGTTTAAGATATTTTGCGTTTTAAGATTTGAGAAAAATACCATTTAACTGTTTTTTAATTCGATGAGAGAATAGAAAAAATTAGATAATTTCAAAAATATAGGTGAGAATGAGGTCGTTGATGTTCGCGTGATTTTTATCAATTTAGACAAATTAAATTATTTCGTTTATATTTTCTTTATTCGTAAAAGTTTTAGTTTTTAAATCTTTATTTTATATTTACATATATCTTTACTTGTCATTTAAATTTTATTTTTGGAAAAATAGAGTAAATTTATTCAAAAATTTCATTTGAATTTGTCCTTTATTTTATAATTTGAAAATAAATGAAAATAATTAGCTTGTATAAAATATAGAAGTATTTTTAAAATCAAATAATAGTTTAATTAAAATCGTTTCAGATAAAAATATTCTTATATTTTTAACTCTTTTTATATATTTTATCATTTAAGTTAGTATTATTCAATTAAAGATAATTCAAAATAGATTAATATTATTTGACATTGAAATATTTAATTGAAAAGTTTTTCAGGATGTTGAAAACTGTTATGGAATAGTTATAAGAATCATTATTATTCTTCATAAAATTTTGAACGTTGTTTTCATATTATCACCTATTCTAAAAATAAAATTAACCACAATATTATTAAATCATTGTCTAAATATTAATTTTTTAAAATAAATTTTCAAATGTTTTACTCATATATAATGTATTATATTATTCACACAGTTTTTCCAAGAAAATTTTAGACAATTTTATGTTAATTTATCACCAATTATATTTAATATATATTCATCAAGAATATCAACCATATATTTTATATCGCGAAAAAAAATAAATTCATGAACTTTAATTTCATCATTGTTTTTGTAAAAAGATATAAATGAGATAATAGTAAGAACAATTTATTGGATTAATATTTTTAAATAACTATATAAGATCTTTTTTAATTTTTAAATTCAAACCTTCAAAACAATATTAAGATGTTTTATAATTAATATATTTTTAATTAATTTTTATGATTATGATAGAGCTGACCCCAAGAAATATTCCATTTACATTTTAAATCATTCATAAATTATACGTTTTGAAACATTTCATCTTTGTTTTATATTTAATGTATTCATTCCAATAGTCAGAAACAACGGTTTAATCTTAATTGTTACATTAATTTTTTCATAAGATATATTAACATCACAAAATTTTAATACACACTTTAACTTAACTACTTTAAAAATTTTATCAAATATATAAATTCAAATTCTGATTTTTCGCCATTGGTTATCCCTTTTTTATCTATATTCTTTGTATGTTTACTTTAATCGTTTTTAATTTGATAAAAATTTATTATTGCAAAATTTTTCAAATAAATATGAAAGTCATAATTAAGAAAATATTATTTAAAGAAATCCCTGTTGTCAAATAATTCAATATTTATCGCATATTCATTTCCAATTATAATTTAAATAAAGATCATGATTCATAAAAATTCCTATCGAATTTTAAATTACGTTGAATTGAAATTTCGTAGCATAAGAGTATGAATATTTTTTGTTGTATTACATATCTAAAGATATAATATATTAGTGTATTCTTTAATTTGGAAATTATTAAAACATGTTACAGAAATTCTTTTTTCTCAATATCAAGATAAAATTGTGATAAAAATACTAACAATTCTTGAATTTAACTTTTCAAAATTAAAGAATTATGATGTCTTTTAGATTAATCTAACATCTTTATAAATTAATAAAAAACAACTTTATATTAATCTTATATTTTGACAAAATATGTTATTTTCATTCAAAAGAATGGAACTGAAAGAAGATTAACTTTGTATTTTTACGTTTTTTAAGAGTGTTAATTTTAAAATATTTTCTATGATGTACCTTAAATTAAAAAAATTCAGATTGAATGCATTTATGAAGACAGATAAGTATTCACACTTTTGAATTTCGATTTAAATTCGAAAAATGTTGTTTTATTGATAATAATAGTGTCTTCTTTGCATACAAGTAAATTTTAAATGCTTAATTTTGATAAATCTGGTCAATTATTTTAACTCTAAAGACCATTGATCATAAAAGAGGCAGGAAACCAACTTTATTTCATGTAAATTGTATTTTACTGTCATAAAAGAATGATATGTGAAATTTTCTGAAAAATGTTATCAAATATTATTGACAGCCTTCACGACTCTGAAAATACCATACATAGATGACATAACTGACAAAATATATCTAGATAAACAAATTTTCAGAAGAACATTTCTGCTTTTAATCTTATGTCATGCGATTCTTTTTATGAAAATTTCGACAGATTAGATTTAAATAGTATTATATATTAAACAAACTAATTTTTAAAAGAGATCAACTCAAAAATTAACATTTATGAGGAATAATATATTTTGCAAAATGTTACTATGATCACAAGAAGTTAATTAAGCATAAAAATTATATTTAAAAATCTGGTCTAACCTATTAGGCACAACTTTATTTCGATCATTTATTCAAGATTTGTTAAAATTTAACAGAATGATACTATTTTAACTGAAAATTTTTTTCAATTGATTACTATAAATTAGACAAATATTTACATATGACATAAATTTGAAAAAATATTTGCATCATTTCACTTCTGATTTTTACTTTTCGATATTAAAGAAATAAAGTTCAAAAATTTGAATTTAAGAAAACAAACTTGGCATTTAATGTTCGAGTCCAGTTTCCATTATCTTTTAAAATATGGTTACCTCAATATCATAAATGTTTTGAACACATGATGTTGGGATTTTAGGTTTAAAAATACTTTGAGAAATCGTCTTATTTTTAAAGAATAAATTTTAAATTATATATTTGATTCATAGATATAAGATTATTTTTATCATTAAATGACATTATTTAAGTTTTGAATAAAAATTTGATCGTCGTTTAAATAGTGTAGAATAATTTTATATTAATGTTAGCTTTTCTCTAACAGAATAAATCTGTCTGTGCTTGTATGTATCTATACTACCGAAAGTATTTTAGTATTTTTGAGGACATTTCTTCCATTATACATTCAATTAAATCTAAGTTTTTAACATTGTATATTTGATCGAAATTATACGTGTAAATATAAAATATGTGACTTATTTTGTCTTGCATAACTTCTCAACAATAAAGCTGAGCATCTCAAAAATCCCTTTATCTAAGTTATCACACCCATATGTTTGATTGAAAATCGTCAATTTTATTTTTCAATAAATTATTTAAAGAAGTAAATCTTCTTTCAATTTATTATTTCATTAAGGATTTTGTTGAAAACTCTAATTCTGCATTGAAATAGTAAAGGATAATACGATACTACGAAGAATAATTCTAAAAGCTGATTTTAAAGTCCTAAAATTAAGATCAAGAGAGATTTTATGGACACGTATGAGATTCTCAGTGATGTCTTCTTTAGACATGATAATATATTTTAATTTTTTTTATTTTTAGAATAAATATTTTAAACCAACGAAATTATGGATGAAAAATGATCTTTTCACGAATAATCCAAACGGAGATAACGCCTCATTTTAACCCATAGTAAAACCTGTGTTTTTAGTTTTAGAATTAATATTCGCTTATATGATTTTAAGAATAAAATATCAAAGTTCATGAATAATATAATTATTCAAATTTAATTTAAACTGCAAACAGTAAATTTATTTCATTATTGAACTTACAAAAAGAATCAAAAGTGAGCGAACAATGACCAGGAGAGACTTCACATCAAAGGTTATTTAATATATTCAGCGTGCACAAAGTTAATAATTAATAAATAACAAAAAAATGTAACATATTTTTGTATATCTATATTAAATCTTAAATAATAACAGTATTTCAAAGATTATGTTTGTATGTGAAAATATAAAGTTAAACTTATGAAAAACAATTTTTAAGCTACATAACGAAATCATTAAGCTATTGAAAAAATAATAATTGTTAGTATTTGAAATTTTGTAAAAAATCTATTTAGAACAAAATACATTTTCTTCATATTTTAAAACATCGATGATTCAATATTAATTTTTACATTTTTTTAAATTAAGTAACAAATTCAATTTACTATTTAGCTATGCAATCTTCTAAACTTCACAAAACTATTAATACGCATTTTTATTTTTTAGCATAATGTAAAAAATACTAATAATTTATTATTAAAATTATTTGAGTTATTTTTACAAAAATGATTATGTATGATGTATGAGTTTTAAATAATATTATATTTATTTCAATAGTTACTACATTTTTATATGCAACGAGATTGACTTTTCCGTTAAATCTTACATCAAAGATTGCTTCTCAGATACGACAATAGGGTAGTTTCAAATATGAATAATTCTGACAGGAATTGCTTGCTGAGTCCAGTTTACATTGAATAAAATTGCTTGACTCACATTAAATTTAAAATTTTCCTAATGTAGCTCCTTGAGAAAAATCAAATCGATCTAAAAACAGTGATTAACGGTGTAACTAACATTAAAAATTAATTTACTCTGGAGTTTTCTCACCTTCATTGAATCTCTGCTACGCTCTTTGCAGAAAGTAGAAGAGTAATGCAAAATGTTTGTTGGACATATTTTTGCTTGTTGACTCAGATTTATACAACCTGAGAAAGTGCTTTCAATCTCCCACAGAGGCAGTGGCAAACCTAATTCAACATTCTAGTTAACTAGGAATAAAAGAAGAATGTGTTATAGCACATTTTTTGTTTAACTTTCTCAATCCACGAATGCTAAAGACTTAGATTGTGATTTTACTTCTAGTGGAAGTGGATATCCTCAAAACTCAGCTTGACACTTCTCTGTATATTAAAGAATGTCTCTCATGAATTGAAGATGCGATTATCTTTATGAAAATGTCTATTAAAGGGTTTTTAAAAAAAACACAACTTTGCAGAATGTGCAGCTCACATTGTCAAATCAGCAATGAATGTCTCGATCCCAATATATGCAGTCGCCTTAAGAGAAAGACCAACTCTTAGAGAAGTGCCCCGCTCTAGTGAACTGTTAAAAAAGTAAATATTATTATCAGCGTTAGTATTGTGTTTCTTATTTGAACAAAATGACTCTGTCTATTGTCTATGTGATCATTAATACATCGTTACTATTGAAAAGCTTGGTTTACGAGGGATCATTGATCTCTTTTATTAAACACTTTAAATATCATTGCTTGACGTTGAAATTATTCTTGTAGACTAATCGAAATAAAGTGTAAACTAGCCGTCAATGTAGTTTTTATGGCATCATTATATTTTAATTGTAAGATATAAAGTAAAATCATATAAGAATGTATAAAAGTTGCAAATATCAACCACTCGTGGATTTTTTGAAATTTTTCGCTTTCGAGGTATTCTTTCATAGTCGAATTAACGCCGAATGAAATTATATATTCACATGATTGAAAACAAATAATCTGATTGGGTGCCGAAGAACAAACGAATAATTTCGATTCTTTTGTTGGCGAATATCATGATGTGTTCTTTATGTCTGAAGGCGACCATGGAATAATAAACGTGATTAAAAAAACTAACTACAAATAAAGAAACTTAATAATTTTAACTTTACAGAATGCTAGTTAGAATTCATGAGAATATCCGTGGTCGGATAAAATCTATTTAAATGGAAATTAATATAATTTTTATTTTAAGAGTTACTTGTGTTCACAATTCGTCCTCAAGCAGAAAAACGATAAGAATAGAATTTTTGTAGATTTTCATAAGCTTAACAATTTAACAGTTAAAGATAAAAATTTATGGCATATTTTTAATATATTGAATGGATTAAATGAATTCTATTACCTCGATTTTAATACTGGATATTTTACAAATTAGTATTGACGATTTTTCAAATGAAATTAAAGCGTTTAACGTTTATTCATTTCGAGGGATATATGAAAATTAATTTCTATCTTTCTAGCTATTTTATTCTACCGCAACTTTCCAACAACATATAAATAATTTTTTTCGGTGTTCCAAGTGATTTATAGCATCGTTAGATGACATCATTATTATTTTTCTATCAATTTAACCACATTTTGTATATTAGAATGAATGTCGACGTAAGATAAATGTGTAGGTATCAGCTTAAATACTGTTGTATGCAAATTAAATGTTGAATCCATCGAATATATTGGCCTTAAAATTAAAAAAAATATAGTTATTCAAAATGAAGGGGAAATTAATTCAATATTGAAAAGGAAAATATACATAGATTCTACTGTTTGAAGCTCATATCTAAAATTATTTCATAATTTCAGCACTGTGTGCTCAATCTAGCCAATTCTGGCGTTTTCGTTTAAGAGTTACTGGTGCAAAAATATTCCATTTTTAGGTTCAAAAAAGAGAGAAACTGCTTTTAATAACCACTAGCACTTTTAAATCTCACCCTCCTTGATTTATGTTCCTGAGATAAAAAAATTGATTTGATATTAAAATTCTACCAACGAAGTAGACAGAATGTTATATAAAGAGAAAATTTGACGCTTTTTACCTATCGCTGTCGCCAATAAAAGCTTAAAGTATATACAAACAAAATTTATTCACAGATCTATAAAAGTATAATTTGCAATCATTTTGGCAACAAAGAATTTTAAGCAATACATTTATGGGTTATAATTCGTTTCATTTACTGACAATAACCCTTTTATACGAATCAAAGAGATGAATGACATCAGAAGAAACAAGGCAGAATAAAAGGCTAATAACAAATAAGGATAAACATATCATACTTGAAGGGTCTTATAACATGTTTGCGAGCGGTCCATCGCGTTCAATAAATGTTGGCAAGATATTCGCTGATATAAACGTCGAAGATGATAAACGTGATAATCAATACAATGAAATGATATTGAGGTTTCAATCCAAGTATAAAATATATCTTTATCCTTACAATAAAATACAATCAAATCGTACTCTGTAACAGGAGTTTTTATCGAAATATTACATTTTATCCAAGGTTACATCAAAGAAGCCATACTTTTAATGGTTCACAACATCTTTCTTTGTTTCATGGGTATCAATAATGCATCTACATAGTATAAAATGAGTGATATTGGCCAAATGCAGATCTAGACATCATATCGTTCATTAAATCGTTTTTAACTTATAGCAAAATTAACTAAAATTATTTCCAACCTAACGCAGAAGTTGATAGAATTATTATCTATACACCTTTATAGTCATGTAAAAAAAGATTTTATTGGCCTACTTTTTAAATCTCATTCGATCACTCGATTTATAATTATATTTGTCGACAATATTTCAAAGTATATCTAGACTAAAGTTGTAAAAATCAGTAGATTGAAAGTGTGTCTATCTTTATTCTTATTTGTTATTTCTAGGTTTGAATAATGGATCAGATAAACTCAGATCAAGTATCATAGTTCGATTTAGCTCTCTCTAAGAATCTATGATAATAAAGAGAAACTAGAAAACCCATAACTACTTTTTAACGTTCTACATGCAATAGTCTTTAAAAGTTATTAAAAAAATACAGAATTACTCAGCTTATTGATCATGGAACGTTTAAACAAATTTGAACTTTTTTATTAACAATGGGATGACTACCTTTCGAGTTATTTCAGCAAGACACACTCCTGAAGAAATTATTAACTGGAATAATATTGTCTTGCCTAGTAACCTAGTATTTTCTAGGAACGTTAAAAATCGTCAATCTTATGAGCTCGAATACGTAACATCACTGCAAAAAAACTCCACTTTACATTCTAGCTCATAGATGAGAAGTGCGAACCGAAGTTAACAGAGATTGAAATTATTATGATAAAAACTCTTATTAAAATCTATACATGTCTATAACTACCGGATATAAAAAAAGGTCTAACGAAACATTCTAGATCTACGTTTGATGGATATGAAATATTATCAAAATGAATAAACCAGTCTATGATGTGGAGTCACGTTTAAATCCATTATGAAACGATTATAGCTTATTTTCACAGGTTCGTATCAATTGCTTCACCATTATAAAGCTCGATGCAAGGGATATGTTACATTCTCAGTTACTGTAAGGCGTTCTAAAATAATCTTTGCCTAAAATACAATACTAAATTATTGAAAGGGCTATTATCAGAGACGAAAATAGGCATTTTGAAATACGGGTGAAAGATAACTAGAGATTAACATGAAAAATCAAAAAGAATAATTAATTCCATTATTATCTTTATACTATATTATAAATTTAATATTTCTATTCAAAACTCATTCAATGTGTTATTAATTAATCAAAAAAAATCAAATATATCAAATTTATAATTTTTGCGACTTTTAAATATTTTAAAACCTGATCCTGTATTTAAATATATGAACTCCGTTGAATGTATTAAAGAGATAAAAATACATAAATATTCGACAACAAAATTTGTTGTCCATTTATTAATTCAGAAAATGAACTGAACACTTCAATTATTCAAAGCGAATCACTCTTAGAGATTTCTCCTTTAATGTACTTCAGTTTTTGTGAGGAAAAAAATATCATCATCGTTATCTACATAGATACTGAAATAAAAATAAGTTTTTTCATTTATTATGTCACTATAGCTGTCTGATTTTTGTAATATTCACACCAAAGTAATATAAAATTCAAAATTTTTTAAAGATTAAATCTGTTGAGAAACTAAAAATTATGTATTATAAATAAAATATTTTTTCTATCGATAACTTATTATAGACGCTAAAATCTAGATTACATGGTAAACATTCCTTTTTTTCCAATCATTACCGTTTTTCGATAATCTAAGATTTATTTTGTGTTTAATATATTTGTTTAAATTTTAACATAACAAATATTCAACATATTATTAAAATTCATAAAAATTATTTTATTGATTGAAAGATAAAATATAAATTAAATGTTTATTCACAAACTCTAAAGTAATATTAGCTATAATTTTCACTCGTCTATTTTCATATTTTAAATATACATTTGAGAAACGATTAAAACTACAAAATTCTTCAAAAGTAAACTGGGAAATCTCAGGATCAATTTTGATATAGCCGGAACTAAAAATCCATATGTATATATATTTAAAGCAGATACATTTGGTTTTTATCGAAATTATAGAGTTCACTCAATCTTTTAAATGTAGGAATGACAGTCATGTCCTGTAAAATTCATCAAAATATAAAATAATAAAACAATTAAAGGGGGATATAAAAAATTCTCAAACACAGAATGTTTAATTTTTAAAATTTAGAACACTATCTAAAGATGTAAAATGATATTTTTAGATATGTTAGTTTCAGAGATATCGGTTTTTTCCTTCAATACATATCGAAAATATGAATTTCTAGAGAATGAATTTAGAATTATATTCTCATCTCTTGTTTTCGTTATTCCAACAAAGGCTAAAGTATAAAATATGTAAAGAAAGAATGATAAATCTATGTATATTAACAAGATTAATTTATCAATTATAAATCAAATGAGAAAAATTCGAAACAGATCGCCATTTTTCAGGAGGTATTGGTATAGAGATATTCGTGTAGAATACATACAGATTATGATGTTTATAACAGACAGGTGTCTTATTTGAATGTACAATGATGAATATAAGTTCCTTGTTGGTACCTTTAGAAGCGTGTCAGCCCTGAAAACACAATCTATTATTATTCTATGTTTTTTATATTTTCAACCGATATTATTATTCCAAGAGTGAATGTTTAATAATTTTAAAAGACTAACAAGTGTTTGAATGTTCAACAAGAAAATATTGATCTCATGAAATGTAAATTAGTACCCAAGATTTTCACCTTTGATCTAGATAATTGATTAGAGGCCGAACTTTTACCAAAAATTTACATTAAGTACAATTCTCGTTTGAAATTTTCATTATAAACAAAAGTTGACTTGAACTGACCAAATTAAAGGTTTACAATAAAAACAAAAATACAATACATTATGATATTGAAATCATAACAACAAATAAAATCTCACACGATATGATTGTATAAATATTTTTAAAATACAGATAAATAGGAAATCAACATTTTAGAAGCTTTTGGAACTTTTCTTCAAGCACATGGTTAATGAGAATTCCACCTTCGCTATGGAATATAAATGAGAAAGGATATTATCATCTTTTAGGAACAAAAAACAACTACTTTGGATTCTATGTAAGAATTATAAGTTTTTTTTATCATCAATTAAAATCAATAGTTGTCTCCATTTATTTCTGTTATCAAAGCTGAAATATAATTACCAAAGATAAATATAATAAGCCACATAATAATGTAAGTGGAATTGTTTACATTCGAGAACGATTTAAAAAACCATCACGTTCAGACTATTATATCGATTGGAAAAACAATAAAATAATTTATGTAAACTTGATTTTTTCTTTAAATTGACTTATCTTTTAAAACTAACAAATTTTCAAATAATTTCGTGGTTTCAAATGAACTTCGAATAACCTGTTTTTCATCTGTTTTTAGAGCATATACATATAATAACAAAATATTATCCTCGTGAACTTGTCAATAATCAGCACATTAAGAATATCCTCCGTTAAGAATTCATTGTATTTAATCAGATTAACTGTGATGACATTTTGGCATCATATAAATATTTTTTAAATTCTGCGTAGATCGAAGTTTTTTTTTCCTTTTTCATGAAATATAAAAATTGTTTCTAAGGTAAAAATTAAGTATTCTATTTTCATTTATAATCTTAAAGATCATTTTTTTATTTAAATTTACATATATAAAAGTAAAAAATAAAAATTCACAAATATTAACGTGTTACTATCATAATTATTTCTACAGATAATAAATTAAAAGGACCTTTTACTTTATCTTATCTAAGAAAAATAATTTTATTAATAATTTTCATATTTTAAATTTTAAACAACAATGTTTTTGAAATTGAAAAGATATTATAAATGAAGTACGTTCAAATTTATAGTTAACGTATGTTTAGGTTTGAAAAATAAAGCTCATGAAAATATTTGTGACCTGCGTTATAAAGAAATATTGATAGATAAGAGAATTTAAAAATATTAAAACACAAATAGTATTGTTACAAGTAAAATAAAAAAAACAGAAGCGGATAGGGTTGAAATTTTTTTAAATTATTATTTTATTGGTTATTCAAACATATATGCTTCAAAGTTTTTTTCATTCAAAAGATATTGTATCAGATCCAAAGCTATAATCTGTTGAAAACAAAGAATGACCTGACCAAGATACACGAACAATGCATAATTCTCATTATAAACATTTGAATCTTTGAAATTGTGAATTTTATGATTAATAGTAAATGGCAGTTGCATGAAAATGGAATGAAGATCGAGAATACAAACCGAAAATCGAAATATTTTATGATAAAAATTACGCCTTATGCAAGTTTTTTAGAGTCAAAAGAATCCCATGAATATTTCTTCAACTCAATCGCATTAGAATAGAAAAAGATCAAGTTATCTAGGAAAATGATCAGAAAAATTTAATGGTTTGACTTAGGTATAGAAACAAATAAGAAAATAAAAATCGTCTTCGTTTGAAATGAATTGATACAAAAATCATTCAGTTTATTCTCAATGAAACAAATTTTAGTTAATCGTTCATATAAATTATAGAAATTCAAATTTTTCTAATTTTGTAATGTTCTCTATAGGATATGCGAACAATTATTTCTGCAATAGATTACTTAACTAAACGGGAAACGATAACAAAATGTTGGATGAGCTTTTGTGGTTAAATTCTTTTTGAATTTTCACCAAAGTATACAAAAGAATGTTTAAAATCTCTCATGCCTTTGTTAATGATGTTTTAAAATACCATTACTGAGTTACAGTCAAAGTGTTTAATATTATATTTTCCCTCATTTTATAATGTTATGAACCCTAGTTAAAATATTTTTCTAGAATTAAAACTTAATAAAATGTATGTTAAAAATATTCACATGATGAATAAATATCTTTGCGCGTGTGCGCTTACGTATTACTTCGTAACCTAAACGATATCTTTAGAGTGTGAACTTTATCTAAATAATGAAAACCTTTTGAAGATCGCCCTATTAAATAAACGTTATTCTAATTATATCAAACATAGAAAAGATATAACATGGCCATTTGTTTTCAATTAGAAATATTAAGAGAATAAATAAAATAATTAATTAAATTAGGTAAATCAATAATGTGAAATGTTCATCTTTTAGGGGAAATCTGTATTATTAGAGTATTAAATATCATACACATCAACTATATCACCTCAATAGATACAAAATCATGATTTTCTTGAGCTAATATGTATTTTTCTTAAAAGTTTTAATAAAACAGATATGAATCGAGATGTCATGAGTTTAGACGGTTATTATCACCCAACCGTCAATAATAAAAGATTAATTTTAGATGACGTTAATTAAAACGCATGCTCTAAACATTTTATGAATTCGATTATAATTTTATGTTATACTTTATAAATTATTCGTCATTTATATGACTCGATTATTTTTGATTCGTAAAATTTAAGATTTTATTATCTGTATTTTTTTAACATAATTTAAATGTTTAACTGAATAATTAGTTTAAATTTTGATTTTAAATAAATATTTGAAGTATAAAAAGCAAAAATGAAATATTAATTAAATAGATGCATCTAGAAATAACTCTTTAAAAATACTCCATAAACGTCATTCCTGAAAGAATTAACAGAATTTCTTTATCATCAAAATCTCAGATTAAATTCTCTATTTAAGACAGCCACACCTATAACATCGCTTGTTTTTTCATTAAAATACAATTAAGCATCATGATTGGAATATTTCTAGTTTTTCAAGTTCGAATTGAGGTATATTTTCAATATTTTTATATATTATCATATTTGTGTTTTATTTGAAACAAAATTTTTTAAAGATTATTCAATTTAATTAACAGACTGCAAAATTTTATAAATATGAGTTCAGATAATTTTTTTTTGATTATACCTCAAATTATTTTTGAGTTCTATTGTTCATAAATTATTTTTAGATTCAGTTTGATTTTCACTTTGATCACCGTATCGTGATTTGGCGTTTCGTTGCTCTAAATCACATTATTTGTCATATTTTAATATTTGAATTCGTGATCTAAAAATTTTATATTTAAAGAATATATATGACAAAGTATTCATTTTTTGACATTTTGTATACTATTTTGGTGTTTGATTGCTTTGACTAGTTTCTATTAACATCTTTTGCAATAAAAATTTTCACAGAAGTAATTTTTATAGATTTTGCATTTTTTTCTTGATTCTAAATATTTTGGTTGTTTTATAAAATAGTAAATATCTCAAATTAACTTGGGGACGATTTTGAAATATATCATTTTAAATAAGAATTATCGTTAAAAATTTCTGATATAACAGCGAAACTTATTTTATAAATGTTAGAAAACCATTTGCAAAATATATTTAATTCTTTTGAAATTCGCCAAAGATCATCATTAAAATATTTATTAAAATTTATTCCTGACATTATTCAATTTGGAAACAATCAATAATAATAATGTGTAAACGCCATGTTTAACTATGTTGAGGCATTTTTTATATAAAACGCGTGCGCGGATAAACAATCATGAGATGAGCCTCTGTTTTTTTAAATTCATAATTCATCTCTAAAGAATTTTAAGTTGATAAGACAACGATAATTAACATAATATATCAAATTCCTTATTTTAATTTGAACATTACCACATTTTTATTCTTTAAAATGTTTCGCGAATACTTTGTCATAAATTGCATGTCATAAAATCGAAGTATGGTATGTTTATTTAATTTTTATTCGAATTTTAAGATTATTGTTGAAAAAAACACGAATTTTCGTCAAATTATTATTTTCTCTATTTTTATATTTAATTCTATATTTAACGATTTAAATATTCAAACATATATAAAAGTAGATTATACCAAGAAGAATTTCATAAAATTGTTATCTTTACCATGATATGTTATTATAACAAAAATAATGAAAAGATATTAATTTATTTCACGATTTTATGTTTCTATTTTGAGAAATATTTCGTTGAATATTTAGAAATTAGTATAAAAAAGATATAATGCATATTATCAGAAATATTTACCGTTTCTATTAAATTTACTTTTATTTTTTACAAAGATCTATCAATCATTAAAATATGAGATGTTAGTTTATTCAAGGAATTGGTCTCGATAACTTGAATTATATATCTTTGTTGTTTGAATATTATCTGTGAATATTTTCCTATTTTATTGGTAAAAAATTCGAACGAATATTGTATGTTTTTTGTAAATTGATTTTAAAAGATAAAATTTTTTATATTTTGTGAGCAAATTTGCAAAAATAAATATATTCAAGTTTAATATTAATTTAAATTGAAATCTGTTTAAGCATATAATTTCTAAATTTAACATTGATTGTAAATTATGCATCTTTTTTAATAATTAATTTATGTGAAATTCGGAAATGATGAATTAATTTATTAAAATGTGTCAATACGATCACGTTTTCTTTATCTTCATTATTTTTAAATTATATTAATATATTTATTTGTGAGTATATTTTCAATCTATTGAACAAAAAATATGATTTTTAAAATTTTAAACTTTAGAATATTCAGCGGCGACAAATTCTCGTTTAGGCATAAAAGATATCAAATTTGCTGAAACAAATCTTACATGAATTTTTTGATTCACTCAATAATAGGATTCTTTAAATATTATTACACTAAAATCAGGCTTAATTGTCTTTGATTATTTTTAATGATCCTTATATTTATTTGTATTTATTAACATAAAGATAATTAATAAAAATGAAAAATCTTTAAAAACACAATTTTTAATAATTTTCGATTAAATTTATATTTAGTTCATAACAGGTTCTGGTATACATTCGTATGAAGAGACGTTTATTACGAAATATTCAACACAAGAACAAACGGTTTTTATATTTTTTCATAAAATATATTACATCATTTTCAAACATTACAACTTTTATTTCAGGATTAAAAGTCTAATTATTTATAATACTTTTCAATCATTAATAGGCACATATTTTTAAAGATCGTTTTATTGATAATTTTGTGATGGTTGATTTTTTAAATGATAGCAAGAACGTGAAAACTACCAAACAATTATTTTTAAAATAAGGCTTAACTATATTATTTCTTTGACTTAGATATAATCAATATGATCTCATTTTAAAAATCTTTCGTTGAGATATCATTTTATTTTATTGTCCATCTTTAATTGAGTTTTTATTCGAGAATTTTGAATATTTTATAATCGATTAAATTTTTTAAATGATAAATATTTTAGACTCAACTCACAAACGTTTTACTCAAATCACATTTTTATACTATCAAGAATATGAAAAAATTAAGAATTATGAATGTTATTGAATCAATTGTTGTTCTTTTTAGTTCTGATTATAGCGTAAAAATAATTTGTTTTCTTTACATCTTATTTAATACATTGTTATTTGAAGAAGCTAAGTGAGAATTAGTCAATTCGTATGTTTTAACTGTTAAATAAATAAAGTTTCAGTTTTATTTAATAAAATTTCAATTACAAAATTTTTTTGTAATAACTTGTATATAATTGATAGGGAGAGTTGAAAATTTTTATGTCATTTAGCGTTTTAACTTATTTGAAAATCAAAATAAATTCATATTTTTATTTGTGATATAACTCGTCCAATCAATCTATTTTATTATTAAAAACGAAATTAAACCTCCTAATATCATAAAACCTCTTTGTTTACATGTATTACGTATTTTTGTAACTGTTGTAGTTTTTCATGGCTTGCTGCCTTTAAAGAGATGTCGAAAGAAAGTTTAATATTTATATTTAAATTACATTTATAAAAGATATTTTTTACTTTAAATGAATAAAAAATTTAACAAAAGTAAGTTTTTCGCCTCGTATCAAATTTATTGATATTCTTTAATAAAATATTTTATTTAAACATTTTAAAATGAAGATATCTTTAATAATTTTCATAAATAATTTTTCGAATTTATTAGAATGGATAAATATTTTAAAATTTTATTTTTAAAAGGGTCAAATTCTTTGAAATCTGATCTTATAAAATTGTAATTTTTGTGTCTAGTAGTTTTTATATGAACGCATTTTTTTTATTGTCGACTCCATTATCTTTTAAAAAATTTATTTATCATAACCTCTTATATCCTTTCATCATCTTCTTTATTTCAACAAAATACATCTCAAAATGTTATAATAAATTAAAATTTTTCGTGATTCGTTTCATATAATAGGTAATATGAACATGTAAATTAATTTATCAAGCATAGATTAAAAACAATTCTATGAAACCCTTTTTTTGACATTCAAATAAGAAAATTTATATTCTTGAAAAGATCGTGGTGATTTTGAATTAAAAACAAAAAAATACTTAATAATTCTATATAAATTTAATTTTTATTAAACCATATTGATTTAACTTGACTACGACAATTGATGTTGGTTTTGATTAATATTATATAAATAAAATCTATTTATAAATTCTTCACACGCCTTCGATCACATTTTTTTAGTCAATTTTTTTGTCTTAACTCTCAGGAAATCCTAAAAGCGTTAGATTTAATGGAACCAGTAGATTTTTAAAAATATTTTAATATAGAATGAGCATTTTTCAGAAAACGATATCAAGGTAGAGAATTTATATAGCAATTTCATATATACTTACATCATATATTTATGTGAACAAAAATAGAAAATGAATTGTATAAATTTTGAAATTTAATATTCTTCCTTAAAATTATAAACCAATAAACTCTTAGTAAAAAATACATTTAAAGAATATGAACAAAAATTAACTTAAAAATAATTATCATCCTATGTGATTAATAATAAAAGTTTTTAAATATATGATATAAACTCAAAAATTTTAATATTTAAAATTACTGGATACATTATAGGTAGGACTTGAATACTTTTGTGACAATAACTCCTGTAATATTTTAAAGAATTACTAAGAATTATCTGTTTACTAAAGAAGCCTTACAGGCGGTAAGAATTTTATTAATTTCACATAATAATATCTTTTTCTGAGCTTAAAAAGTTTTAAAATATAAAATTACAAATATAGATTTTTATAAAAAAAATATTTTCTCAA
The DNA here is from genome assembly GCA_024349245.1 of Neodontobutis hainanensis. NCBI lineage: Eukaryota > Metazoa > Chordata > Actinopteri > Gobiiformes > Odontobutidae > Neodontobutis > Neodontobutis hainanensis. The sequence goes on from JALDNG010000624.1 coordinate 95,135, forward strand.
TTCTAAATCCACTTTTTTTCTTAAATTACATAAAAATATTTCCTTTTCTTATCATTTATAAATCTATTCAATATTTAAAGATAATTTTAAAAAATAATTTCTATAGATATCGATATTATTCTAATATTAGTCATATTTTCTCAATCACTGTCGATATATACTTTATATTAAACATGATAATTTTTACTTTATATAAAATATACTAAGAATACATATTTATTTCTAAATTGTTCGAATGATAGTTAATTATTTTATATTTTTAGTTAGAAAAACTCGCATTGGTTTTGAAAGTTGTAATGCTGTCATATAAAATATTAGTTTAACGATCTAGATCAAACAGTTCAAAAAGTAAAAAATTTTGTTATAGTTATTTATTATCTTTTTGACAGAATCTCAAATTATCAAAATATTTATTGCAATAATTTTATGTTTTAAAGAACAAATTATTTCAGATTATCATTTTCTGATCATTTTTTTAAGTTAAAATTTAATATTTTTTGTCTAAATCATATAATTTGAGATGAATGTATCCTACGAATTAATGAAGAATGGTGATTTGTTATTTGATTTTTAGATCGTCTACAAATAATAAAATCCTAGTAAGATTTTTGCACAAATTTTTACATTTATATTTTCAAAATTTTAAAGGGTATAAAACATATTTTTTAACTAATTTCATTTCGAATTTATTTTCTTTATATTTAAAATATTTTTTATAGTTACCTATTATTGAAATATATCCTCCAAAACATTAAATACTATAGATAATGAATGATATTGTTGATATTGACGCAATCGAGGTGATTTTTTACTTTATTTTCTCTGTGAACACAATCATTAAAGATTTTTATTTGAAAAATTGTTTTATTTCATTTTTCAAATAATTTAAAGTCATTTTTTGTTTATTATATTTTTTATACTTCTTATTTGTTGAATCAATAATAAATGATAAAATTCTCACCTACATTTTTACTATCATTAAAATTAACCAAAAAAATACATTCGAGTGATTTTTAAAATATTTTTTAAAAAAGGATTCGGTCGCGATAGGTTTTATCTAATCTCATACCATGAAAGAAACGTAGTTGCTTTTTTATTTATTTTTGTTAAGTTATATTTTGGGTTATTTTATCATAAATTAATATCTATAAATGTAGTTTGAGGAGGATAAACTTGCAAAAATCGAAAACGTAAAATTTTTTATATCAATTTAACACAACTTTAAGAGCAATTATTCACGTAGTTTATGCTATCAAAATAAACTCCTTAAATCATTAATCGTTGATTTTTTATTAAAGTATCGATATTCAACCATCAATATTTTTATTTTTTTAATTTAAAATAAAAATTTTGATATTTCATGTTTTTGTTTGTTTGATTAATAAATTTCATAATATCTTTATTCACATAGAACTTTGAAATCGATCAACTGAAATTTGAAGATGTAAATGTTTCATTGTATATAAGGCTAAAATTAACCTCTATCGAGCATTTGGAGTAAAATATTGAGCAAAATATACGTTTAATGTTTATCAATATTTTTATCATTTAAATTTATGTTTTTCTCAATTTTATTATATATTAGTTATATTTCAGCAAATTAACTTAATTTGCAACTCTTTTGTAATAAATATTTTGTTCAATAATTTATCAACGATCCTAAAAATTATTAAAAATCGTAATAGAACATTGCATATTTTGTTACTATTCATTAAATTTAGATCGTTCTAGAAATACTGAAGCAACAGATGGAAGTGTTTTTATTTTTGCATATATGAAGAACGAGTGAAATATAATTGACAATTGATAGTATTATAAAAAAATTCAAAAGATTTTATGCTTAATTTAACATTTTTCTGATCTTAAGCTTACTCAGTTACAGAGACTGAAACGTTTATCATTTCGATATTTTCGTGAAGAATTATGAGATATTTTGGTTTTGATGCCTTTATTATTTATCATAAATTAAAGTCAAAAGTTTATTATATTTGTTTTCTGATATTTTAATTTATTTTTTGTGTTATGTGTTGAAAATCGAAAAATTAGTAGTTTTCAACAAAAAATAAGTCATATGGTTGTATTTCAGAATTTAATAAAAAAAATAAGGTTACTTTTTATTCTGGTTTGTTGACATAAATCATGCGATATTTCACAACTCGACGTTTATCACGAAAACATGTTTTAAAGATAAAGTTAAAAAATTGAGGAAAACATTTATAAATAGAGTATAAACTATTTATATTTCATAATATTGGTTATATTATTGTTTTGATCAATTTTATAATTTTTTTTGTTGATCAAACAAAACAGTTTTAATGATGTTTGTGAAATTAGCTTGTAGCTCACGTTCTATCTATGCTCACAAAAATATATCAATCTATTAATATACAGATTGAGTAATTTTTTGATTGCATAAAATTTCATAACATTTTGAATTAGATAGAAAGTCTAGCTTTCTGTATTACACAACCAATATGGATTTGTTAAGCAATGTAACGACGCGAATGGAAAAATTAAGTTTTTGAAATCATACCTCACTAAAAAATGTCAAGCACTTATAATAACTAAATAAATTGTTATTATGAGTGGCTTTGAATTTATCAAAAATATGATGACAACGAATCAAATTTAAGCTCAGTTAGGTTTGGCAAATATCTAGGACAAATAGTGCAGATAATTCAACAACACTCACTGCTGTCATACTCGCTGTCAGTTCACACTATTGTCAATCTTATTCATGGTCATAAGGAAGTAAAATATTTTAAGTTGAATATTACATACGAAACTTGACAAACTTCAGACTGCCTTTTAAATCATTTCAAATTTCTCCAATAAATGATCTATTAAGTTTTAAGACAAAATTAAGCAAGTAAAAATTTACAACTCATCTAGTTTTGATCTTTTGATTATAATTGGTAATAACGAGCTCTTTGATAAATCAGTGCAGCTAAATTTAGGATAAATTAACCATCATTGAAGGTTTTTAATCAATATTTTTTAATTAAACAGGATTCAATGGAACTTTCTACTGTTTTATAAATCATATTGATACTTAGGGCCTTGTGGAAAAAAATCAAAGAAGATAATAAGATGACATCATTGGTGAGAAAAAAAGAACAGTAACCACATCTGTATTTAAAATAATACTTATTTGTAAAAATTAGTCCAGGAAAAATGTGAACATGAACAGAATTTTAATACTCTTTTTATTAATTTTTAATTCTCGCTCTATAAGTTATGGATAAATTTAATGAAAATGAACTGAGTTTCATGATAGAAAAATAAAAGATTCATTAATTACCTGATTATCTTTTGTTCCTTCATCTGATGTGCTATATAAATTTCTTTAATAAGTTGAATAGATGTCTGAACATTAGAAAAATTCCAGAAATTTTGTCTTATTGTAAGAATACTTAAATGCGATTGCAGACAACGTGCCAGAGGCGTTGAACATAAAATCCGGCAATCATTCTTATAGAATGATGTAATAATTTTAAAAATGGTTTGAAAGAGAACAAAGTGGATTTAAATCAGCAAAAGGGTATCATTACGATCATAAAACACTATTTCATCTTCCTACACAATAGACATTCGCGAAATGTCTCGAAAAAGATATCCAGATTGAACGAGTAACTTTTTAACATGGTATTACTTGTATCTAGTTATCAGTGCGTAAACGATACCAATCAGTGTTACTTCTTTTATATTGCAGTCTCTTGATACTTTTCCATGATATTTCATATTTATATGCGTAAAAATTCACATTTATTCTATGTTTGATTAAATTTATTGATTACACATATATAACTATTAACCACAACAATTTTTAACAAAACATTTACAATATTTCTCTCATTATGCCACTATCTGGTTAAATTTGGTGAGTTCGCATGTCAGAACATAACTCTGATAATTATAATTAGTGCTCAGCTCATCCAATATAATATTGATTTTCGTCTAATTAAGATTTCTCTAAAAATTAACAGGAAAGGAACATACCATAATAACATAGTTGCAAGCTGTATTAGACATAAACTCATTGATATTTGTAATATTTTGTTGAAACTCGACTATTTACTCTGTTTTCTGTTTGAAACATATTTATTCAATCCAGTGAAAATTTAACTCATGTATTCCCAGATGTCAGTTAGAGATAACTTGGCCGATTTTATTCAGTTGATAAATGACCAAAAGAAAGGCATTGTTACTAAGGCAACGCCAAATCGTCCATTGACCTGATAAGGCAAGGAAGAGGAAAAAATCAAAAAAAACTTTCTGAAATGGAGATATATATTTATATAAACCTAGATACAGATGTGGTTAAGGAAAACAGAAGTTCTGACCTGTATGAAAAACTAATAAATGCATGTATCTTGTTGAACGAAGACTCGAAAAGAGCAGCCTGTTTTCTAATAGCAGCCTTAAGAAATTGCTTTTAGAAACAAAATTAAGAAGATATTAACGCTCTAATAGACTCAGATTTATTCCGTTATACCTATTTATTGTCAAAATCCACCTAAATACTTTCAAAAAAAACAAAAATTTAAAATAAGCCCGATATTATATTTTTCATAAAAGAATTCAAATAAAAAAATCTCTTCCTCTTTATAACGAAAGGATTTACAAAAACTGGATGGTGTCCACATTTTCTCAAAGAACTAACTGTATATACACGCTTTACAACAAAATCAAGGGACCCTTAATATTGACAGGAAATTTTTTATCTTGACACATGGACAGAGTTTGTCGAAACCAGAAATGAAATAAATATTAGTTGAACCAAAAAGTCTTATGCTGCAGATGGCATCTGCACAAAATTCATTGTCGACGAAAGAAAAAAAATAGAATACTGTGAAGGATTATTCGAATCTGGAGTAAAAAGTTATTCATTAACTCGAGAATATAAAAAAATGTTAAAAATTATTTGACAGATTTATGTTACCTGTCAATGGTTTGAAATTAAGATATAATCAACAGTAAACATTGAAATAATATTTGAAAAATTGAAGGTAACTTTGAAAAAATTTGTTTTAGATAAATTGTAATATTACGCCATAATTGGTAGAGATATTTTAAAATCAATTTTAACAATGGCTAAAATGAAATAAAATAGCGTCAAATAACAAATATCATTGAAAAAACCAATGAGAATACCTTATCAGAAAAATTAAAAGATCAAAACTCTAAATTGATAAAAATTCTGGATTAAAACAGAAAACTTATCCTTGTTTTTAAAACATTATAACAGAAGATAAAATGCACGTTACGATAATATACGTACAAAATAAACAAATCTTACTGTTTAAAAATGCTATAGAATCTTTAATAACTCCAAGAATTAGACAAATATGAAATAGAAATAAAACAAATAAGTAAATTAATATGGATTGATTCAGCTCGTTTGTGTCTTTAGTTATAGTCATTCCTAAAAATGGTTTATTTCAATATATATTCAAAAGACTAAGGAAAACTTAAAGAAAATATAATACAGAATAGTTAATTATTTAAAGATATTTAAGAATTAAAAGTATGACTCAGGGTAATAGTTATTTATCAACAAAAAACTAAAAAACGCATACTGGCAAATTCCACATGAGAAGAAGATAAACATATAACAGCGTTCAGCGTTTGAACAGATGGTGCATCTATCATATTATCTTAATATGTTTTAGACTAAAGATGTGCATTGGTAACTTATTAGAAAATTATAGACCAGACCGTTCAGGACACGCTTTTTATCTGTTTAAATCTTGAAGAAGTTCTAGTTTATTCTAAAAACTTAGAAGATCGCAAGATACATTTAGAGTGGGTCAGGGATAAACTTCAACTGTTAAACTTAAAAATTTACCAACTAAATGTTCATTCAGGTTAAAAATGATAAACTACCCCTGCTACATAATGCACATGAAAAGATTAAGCAAAGATAACCAATGAATGAACCAATTATAAATTGAAAAAACACAAAAATACAAAGAACTTTGAAACGATTTCTTCGAGTGAATATATTACCAAAACTGTATCAATAATTGTTCAAAAATTCACAAACAGTTCTATTGCTTTTTAAAAGGAAAGAAATATTGAAATCTCACTCGACAAAAACAAAAAAGCTTTTCATATATGATCTGAAGCTTGAGTCATTATCAAATATAATCTACGTAAAACAATATTCGATTATAATTATCAGGTCTTAAGTATCAATAAATATCTTTGGAAGTGTATTCGTTCATATATTAGACGTTGATAAACTTCTTATAACTTTATGTAGAAAAGTTTGTTAAGCAGAAATAAATGACAACTATAAACAGGAAGAATCTTATAATTATGCACTCATTAAAAAGCAAAATTTCGAAATAATATTCAGGGCGAAGATTTTATAGTATAAACAGATAATAATCTTTTTAAAAACTTTTTGCCGTTAAACGCTGAACACAATAAAAATTCAAGATGACTCGTTTAAAGACACTAATATAACTTCGAAATTGAAAATATCCAGAAACTAAAAACACCTTAGGATACGCCCTCTTTAGGTTAATTCATAACATTATTAAATCCGGAGTACACGATTTATTATCAAAACTATTTTGACACACATGCAATCAAATTCTCGCTTCAAGATTTTAAATTAAGAAAATCAAATTAATCCCTTAAATAAGCGATGATTCACAGAACCATAGAATGGCTAATTGTTGTTAACGACATTATATATTAAAATTATGAAATCTTGATGTCAAATTTATAATATCTTGAAACTAAAAAGAGATAAATAATAATATATGTTTCAACGTAAATTATACAAGTAATTTCGGGCGTCAAAATACATTTAATTTGAGGATAAACTGATTATTTTTGCAATGTATTCAAAAGTCGTTCAGCGACATTAGTTAAAGATGAAAGTTTTGCGCAAAGTTGATAATCCTAATTTTTTTACTTTTAACCTGAACTAATGATTATGGAAAATACCTTAAATTCTAATACTTGGAACTTTGATTTACAAGGAACCATTAAATTTACGAGAAAAAGAAATCTTTTCATATTGGTTATGATCGATAAATCTTAAAGACGTTTTTTAGAATTTCAATTCTCAGGGCAAAATTCATGTTCAGAGTAAAGTGCATTTTTAAGCGGATTTCTTGTTTTAATGTAAATTATATATTACACTCAGATCAAAGTAATCTGTACGGATCCTTTAAATAAAAAAAATAGTGATGAATGGAGAATGACTAAAAAAATCAACAAAATATTGACAATAAAATAATAGCAAGGCGGAAAGACTGCTAAGATCGTAAAAAAAAGAATCATAACAGAGATACGAGAGTTTATACGATGAATAAGGCTTATATTTTAATGATATTCTACTTTCCATGTAAAAAACTAAAATAAAATGGACAGAGTAAACATCATTATTTCTCTCCTACGAGATTAAACATATCATAGATAGAGACGAAGTTCGAACTCTCAAAAATTAAATCGTAAAAAGACTAAAAATGCTGGATATTAAAAACTACCAAATCACTGACGAATTAAAATAAGAGGAAATCAGAAAGAAAGTCAAAAAATAACAATAAAGATTGAAGCCAGTATTGTTCAAATTAGTATAATATTCAACTGTTTGATGCATCAAATAAAGGGATTAAAACAAGCATATATAGGTCTGGTATAAATTTACGGGATAAAAGACAGTTTACACCGTAAAGAGAGCAGAAGAAAGAACCTTAACAGTGCACCATAACCGAACAAAAAGATTTTTCTAGTTTTAAAGAAGACTATTAATTTTAACGAATAGTAATTCTATAAAACGATGACGACAACGAAATCTTTCATGGAAGGAAATCCTGACAAATAATATTCCATATTAACGATACATAATTCACAAGTATAAAGCGAGCTTTTAGGAAACAGAAGAGAGGTCATTGTCAATAGAAATTGAATACTCTATTATGATATTTTCGAGAATAACATAAGATAAATAAACGGATAGATATTAATAAACTTAAGTCTTAAATAGAATATTCAAACCTTCATAACATGATATGATCGAATTCAAGAAAATTCCACTGAATGATCACTTGAAACTAAATAGATTATAATTCTATCATTGTAATATTTTCACTAAGTTTTATATTATGATAATAATTATATGCACACATCATAATCTTTTTAATTTAAGTTCTAACCTGAAATAAATTGAAAAATTTTTTGAGTATATATTAAAAATGCAACTGAAATCCGAAAAATTTGATTCCAATCATTTTCATGAAGAAAGATGTTATAAAATCTGTTCCATTTCTTAATTACTTTATGGATTTGAAATCGTTAGTAACTAATAATAACAATATTCATGCGTTTTTACATGTTTTTCAGAACTTAAATTCTGTGATAAATATCCGCTGTTATTCAGTATACATTAAAAATGATTTAAAAAGGAATAAGTTAATAAAAACCTAAATATTGATGATTATATCGGAATATGACAAAATGAATTACTTTGGTTACTTTCTGATGTTTTTTTAAGTTTTAACAGATATTTATGTCGATTTTTATCTAATTATGATTTGATGAAAAGGTTAATTTATTAATATGCTCCAATTAATCGTAAGTTTATATCGAAAAATATTTGTAAACATAAAATCCTACGCGAAAAAAATATAAATTTTGTTTCATGAAATAAATATACTTGACAGTTTTCATCAAAATCTTATGATACTATTATTCTAACCATGTAAAGGCACCAGGAATATCTAACAATATTAGCATTGGACAAGATTATTTATTTCGAATACAAAAATAATTTTAAAATTAAAAAGTTGCCTTTCTAAAATAAACTTGACTTTATTTTTCGTATGACGTGTATTACGTAGATTAACAAAGTTTAAACATTTTTTAATTCTCCACTTTTGTACAATGAATTATTATCTTAAGAAAAATAGAATAAATATACTTTTCTCAGTAATAATACGTGTTCTTAAATCTTATTTGACAATAGACATCATAAAATCAATTATTCTGATAAAATAGAAATTTTTCATAAGTTAAACTTATTTAAGGTCACATTTACAATTTATGAAACTCTATATTTTCTTGACAATTTTTTTTAATCTTATTATTATAAATCAAATTTCTATGATATTTCTCATCACTTATATGTTGTCAAATATATAAATACAATCGAAAATAATTTTTCCGTTAATTTTTACTCTACGTTCATGTTTTGTATATTATTTTAACAACAAATCTATGTTTTAATCAAATCTATAGATATAATTATTATTTTTTAAAATTTCAATTTTTCAAACAGTAACATAAAAGGTATACTATTATTACATGATCTTTTTTTTTAAATTTTATATAATTAGATTATGTATTATATTTTCTTTAGTTCGTTGAAAATTTAATCACTTAACATTTAACCATCATTTTTTATCACAACATTAAAGAAATAAAGTATAATATTTCTACGCTGTATCATGAATTTTACAACACATTCGTGAACTTATTGATGATCAATTCAAAGATTTTACGAGATTTTTCTAAGTATTCCGCAGAATATTTTTGTCATTGAGTCATATTTTTAATTGATGTATGAGAAATTAACCACACTTTAAGCACAGTAGTTACTTTATAACAATAATCGACGATATTTTATTGTCAAAAAAATTACCGAAAATAGAAAGGCACACCTTCTTTGTTAAAAGTAAAATGTGAACATGTAAGAAATCAAGAATGTAAATATTCAATAATGCTGCAGGAATAAAAGTTTAGTATTTGTAGAGAAAGTTTAAAAAATCAAAAAGTATGAAATTTTGAGAAACTTATAATGAATACTATCGTAATGATAGCAATGAGAAAGTTTTAGCGACGAGTATTTGTTAAATCTTATAATAAATTCGCTGAAGCATAAGTCAGAAAAACTGCTTTCAGATGATTTGCTTGTATTTTTATTTATAAGGTATATTCATGGCTCTCAAAACTAAAATGTGCCTAAATAGGATATTGCATCTAAAGGTTCAAAAGCTACAGTTTGATTTAAAGAAATCAGTCACACATCATGAAACACACGAATCATTAAGCATTCCCAATGATTTGGAAAAGTATGGCTTGATATATGATTAAATACAAGTATTAGTCAGTTAATTATGAAAGTAATAGAGTGATTTTGAAATGATCAGCAGAATGGTAGAATTGATAAGAAACCCGAAAATTTTTAATTTTTCCTTCTATCTTAACGTTTTGTAACTTATTAAAAGCTTTCATTCGTTACATAGATTCTGTAACCATGTACCAGATTATACCAACCAAGACAAGTTCTTTATATGATCTAATCATAAATGATATTTATTTTATTGTAATCTGGCCATCATTTGAATATTTCTTTTTTTATATGTGAGGTAAAATTTCATAGATAGTAGCTTGTTCAATGACAACTGTTGTTTTTTGTATTTTTATTTTGACAAAATTTACAAAAAATAAACGATATCAGCTTGAAAGTGTACTTTCCAATAGATTAATACTTATTAATAAATGTTCAATTCTTATCCATGTTAGTATTTGTTTCTTTAAGCCTATTTAAGGATATTATTTAAGCATTTGTGGACTATATATCCTGTTCATGACAAAAAACCAGAACTTATGTTGTATATTGAACGTAAAATATATTATTGGAAAACGATCTGGATGATGCAGTGATGGTTTAAGTCCAAATATCTCGTGTTCATTTGTTGTAATTTATGAGCTTAGGAGGGGTGAAAACTTATTAGATAGTTTCTAAAATTTTTTGGCGGGAGAAGAGTATTCTCTTGTAGTTTAGATGAGACATATAGCGACTTTACTTTCCGAATAACCAAAGCAACAGGATCAGGTTTACCTTAATGTTGAAAGAAGGGATTACAGTTTTGGTGAGTGAAGGATGCACACTACCTGATTACTGGTAAACACTAGGAAATGGAGTCGACAGGGAGTACAATATTTAAAATTCCTGTGCGAAAAGGTGTATATGTTCTCAAACAATCTTCGAAAAAAGCCCAAATAGGTTTACTTCACCCATGCACAACAAAATAAATTATACAATGATTGATTAAGAAAGAAGAAATAATTTTTAATTTGCCATACTTTAATATTAACTTTCATGAAGAGAATAGTAAATGATATATATATGCAGTCGAGAGATTTTTATTCAAATCATTGGATTTTGAAAGATCTATGCTAGAGATAGCCCTAAATGTAACTACATACTCAGAATTTAGTTGCTTGATACTACTCGAAATAAATTCATAATAATCTTATAGATATTATGCAATTTTAACTCAGTAAAAAGAATGCAGAAACTTTTATTGATTAATAATTCTAAATTACTTTATTATTATGAAAACAAAATTTTAGAGAATTAGTAATTTAGTCATCACATTTCAATTAACAGTTGATTAAATTAAGAATGATTAATTTTAGATACGCCGAAAATTTTTTCAACTTTAGAAATTTTGTATGTGTTTAAATTCATAATTAAGCAATAATTATTGAAACATTCGATTCTAAAACGGAGATAAACTGAAGAATATAGTTATATTTTGTACTATAGAGAAAAAATTTCAGAAAAAGGGCACCGAAAACGACTGAAACATAAACACACAACATTATATTTAAGGTCAAATAAATTAAACAAAAAAAATTAATGGATAAATAATTCGAGAACACAGATCCGAAAATATTAAATAATCTATTGAAAAATTATGGTTATTACTGTTAGACGGATATTTGATATATTTCATAATACAATAAAACAATTTTCAGATATCTCATAAATAAAGAATAAAATTTCAATATCTTATCCAGTTTAATTTTAAAAAAAAATTCTTAGAAATTTTGCACTCT